>WNWK01009443.1:50000-76670 GCA_009830355.1 Cherax destructor | reverse complement strand
ATGATACAAAGATAGGCCGTATAATTCATTCTGAGGAGGATAACAGTGAACTCCAGGAGGATTTGGACAAATTAATGTCTTGGTCTGAAAAGTGGCAGATGAAGTTTAATGTGGACAAGTGTAAGGTGCTAGTCCTTGGTAATGAAAATATCCCTCGAATTTATAAACTAGGTGAAGTAGAGCTTGATCATACAGAATGTGAAAAAGACTTGGGAGTCATGGTAAGCAGAAATCTAAAGCCAAGACAACAGTGCCTAAGTATGCGCAATAAGGCTAACAGATTACTAGGATTTATTTCAAGAAGTATAAGCAACAGAAGTCCAAAAGTTATTTTACAGCACTATACATCACTAGTGAGACCTCATTTGGATTATGCAGCTCAGTTTTGGTCTCCTTACTACAGGATGGATATAGATTCGTTGGAGAACATACAGAGAAGAATGACTAAAATGATTTACAATATAAGAAATCTCCCGTATGAAGATAGAGCGTTGAATCTCCACTCTCTGGAGAGACGTAGAATGAGGGGAGATATCATCGAGGTGTACAAGTGGATGATGGGCATAAACAAAGGAGATATTAATAAAATACTGAGGGTATCGAACCAAGTAAGAACCAGAAATAACGGATTTAAATTGGATAAATTTAGATTTAGAAAGGACATAGGCAAGTACTGGTTTTCGAACAGAGTTGTAGATGCGTGGAACAATCTTCCGAGTAGGGTGATAGAGGCTAGGACCTTGGGTGGCTTTAAAAAGAGATTGGACAAATATATGAGTGGGAGGGGCTGGGTTTGATTAAGTGTCGTGAGTACGGGAGTAAATTCTTAGGTAGTGGTGGTTTTGATAAGGACCTGCCTTGTATGGGCCAGTAGGCCTTCTGCAGTGTTCCTCCATTCTTATGTTCTTATGTACTCGGGTATTCATATTTCAATGTCATAGTAATCTCTAATATGAGTCTTTGAGAATCCTGTAAACATTACATTTGACTCCATAAAGAGTTCATTAGTGAAATGCCCTTGTTGACACTTTACAGATAGCTTGTTCTATCTAGGCTGGAATATTGCTGCACACTAACTGCACCTTTCAAGGCGGGTGAAATTGTTGACCTTGAAAATGTGCAGAGAACCTTCACCGCACGCATAAGTGCGATAAACCACCTCAACTACTGGGAACGCTTGAAGTTCCTAAACCTGTACTCTCTAGAACGCAGGCGGGAGAGATACATTATTATATACACATGGAAAATTCTCGAGGGCTTAGTACCAAACTTGCATACAAAAATCACTCCCTACGAAAGCAAAAGACTCGGCAGGCGATGTAACATCCCCCCAATGAAGAGCAGGGGTGCCACTAGCACGTTGAGGGACAACACAATAAGTGTCAGGGGCCCAAGATTGATCAACTGCCTCTCAGCATACATCAGGGAGATTACCAACACACCCCTGGCTGTCTTCAAGCAGGCACTGGACAGGCACCTCAAGTCGGTATCTGATCAGCCGGGCTGTGGTTCGTACGTTGGACTGCGTGCGGCCAGCAGTAACAGCCTGGTTGATCAGGCTCTGGTCCAACAGGAGGCCTGGTCACAGACCGGGCCGCGGGGGCGTTGACCCCTGGAATTCTCTCCAGGCAGGTCAGAGGAATTGGAGCTATCTTCCTATTCTTTACATTGAACATGATTGTCTTAATACTTAGTGGAGCGAGATACAAGTTGTAAGAAATGTAAAATATATCAGTGAGAAGCATAGGTGCCACTGGTACAGTACGCAACACTGCCAACATTACTGCTGCAACACTTCAGCGTCCTGCTACTAAATATGTATGAACAAATGTAGAAGCCTTCAGAAAAGGACCATCTCCGCGAAGTGGTAGATCAGCCACGCTGTGATACGAGTCAGCAGGTCGCTGACAGCAACAGCTTGCTTGAACAGGCAATGATAAGAAACCATTATGTAAGGCAGGGGAGCAGGGCAAGGCAAACTTTCATTTCTCCATTGGTTATGTGCCATTTCCAGTTCCCTCTTGAATAATAATAATAATGATAAATGCCAAGTAATTATTTATCACATGGCACATTGTTCGACCACAAATAAATTGTGTTGTGTTTTGTATCAGAAAATACGACGTTGAACAAAGTTGCAGGGTAGCCAGCAGCAGAGCACAACTCTGGTGGTTACCTCTTACAAGATGTAAACATTAACAAACACCCTGACTGGTAATGGAAGCATCCCCACTATCTGCCCCAGCTCTTGAGGAAATTAAGCACCTGTTTAACAGGCATACCACAGCCATATTTATTATCGGGATTTCATAAGTAATATTTTGTTGAGGAATGAATGGTTGTCTAAGGTACACTGATTACAGTATGTACATGGAAAGTACTTTAAGGCCTGCTACCAAAAGTATACACTGTCTTAACAAAATACTGGAGTGAGAGATGTGGGAGGAAGTGTAAAGTGAACCCAGTGGAAAACATGGCAGTCATAGGCACAAAAAGTTACTTTAACATACTAGTAGATAAATATATGGATGAATGGCACCAAGTTTGTTTACATGCGGGCTGGGATGGTTGCCATGGAAGTTAAACTACGTCTGAAAGTTCTCCAAGAGTCTTCAGCATCAGCATTTTCACGAAGTATGACTACAGTTTTATAATTTAAATTCATTTCAACACGTAATAATTATAAGCAGTTCCAGGAAGGTTTAACCCAGGTTTTAATTATGCCTTCCGCAGCTTAGGTCAAAACGAAGCTGTTTTTCCATGTATTTTATGCTATGGGTTTCTCACATGCGCTTTAAGGAGTATAATATTAGGTATTTTAGAAGTTCTCGGTAATTTGGGATCAGGAATTTATATTGACAGTGAAATTTCTCTCTTCTCCAGATCTGCGGATAGGCCTATAGAGTAGCGTGTTCCGATCTTTTAGAGAATAAATGCTCTTGAGCATAACTGTTTAATCAAATGGCGATAAAAGTAAATTTGATTAATTGACAAATATGATTATTTCGGTGGAGGTGTGGTTCATGTTAAACACCCGAGCAGGAGTGAGGAGCATATAGTGCAAGACTAGATGCCAGGCTCTCGTAAGACAGGCAGCTGCAGTGCCAGATATGGCATGTATTTTGTGGTATATTTCCTGTGATACTGTGTAGATAAGAGTGACTATGAAGAGGAAAAAGTCGAGAGTAATGGCAGATAATACTGCTGCTGCTCTCTCTGTCTCCCGCTCTGTAATTTTGTATGGAATATAACTTGTATAGTGTGTGTGTGTGTGTGTGTGTGTGTGTGTGTGTGTACTCACCTATATGTGATTGCAGGGGTCGAGTCATAGCCTCTTCACTGGTCGATACTAATTCACTCTCTACCTGCTCCATAAGCTTTATCATACCTCTTCTTAAAGCTATGTATGGAACTTGCTTCCACTACTTCACTCTCCAGATTATTTCACTTCCTGACAACTCTAAGGCTAAAGAAATACTTCCTAACATCCCTAAGACTCATCTGGGTTTTCAGCTTCCAATTGTGGCCCCTTGTTCTTGTATCCCATCTCTGGAACATCCTGTCTCTGACAACCTTGTCAATTCCTCGCAGTTTTTTATATGTCGTTATTATGTCTCCCCTAACACTCCTGTCCTCCATTGTCGTCAGGCCGATTACCCTTAACCTTTCTAAGTAGGAAATTTCCCTTAGCTCTGGGACTAGTCTTGTTACAAACCTTTGCACTTCCTCTAATTTCTTGACATGCTTCACCAAGTGTGGGTTCCAAACTGGTGCTGCATACTCCAATATGGGCCTGACGTAAACGGTGTACAGAGTCTAGGACGATTCCTTACTGAGGTATTGGAACGGTATTCTTAGGTTTACCAGGCGCTCATGTCTGATTCCCAGGATATGTCTGATAGCTCTTGGTTGATTTTTTCCCAGTTCTATGGTTGTCAAAATTAAACTTACTGAACATCCCGTCTCTAACATTAGTGTTGCAGTTCCTTAATGTTAGAGACGGAATGTTCAGTAAGTTTAATTTTAACAACCATAGAATTGACTGGGAAAAAATAAACCAAGTGCTATCAGACATATCCTGGGAATCAGACATGAGCACCCTAAATCCCCACCAGTGCCTAGAGAAGCTGAATACAGAAGCATACAAGGTATGTATGAAGCACGTACCATTGAGGAAACCAGATCAGATAGAGAGCACATAGGAGATGGTACAGAAGAAGAAAACGGGTTACTGAATTGCTTAAAAACACAAATATGTCGCAACAGAGGAAAGATTGTCTTAACCGAGAGATCACTGAATTAGAGCAAAAACTAACAGAAGTAGTACAAAGGAAACAAAGGGCCATACAGGATATGGCAAGAAACCCAAAATATTAATATTCCTATGCAAAATCCAAGTAAGAACTACCTGTAGAATTGGACCATTATTGAGAGGAGATTCGTATACTGACGATGAACAGGAATTGAGTGAAATCCTAAAAGAACAGTATGAGTCAGTGTTCAGCAACCCACTAAATGACAGCAAGGTAGAAAATGCAGAAATATTTTTCACTCCAGCAGAAGGTCGCGCAGACCAACTAACTGACATTAGTACAAATCCCATAGATTTCGAAAAAGAAATGGACAACATGCCCACTCACTCAGCACCTGGACCAGATTCATGGAATGCTTTATTTATAAGGAAGTGCAAAGTACCATTAGCAAGAGCCTTTAGTGTAGTGTTGGAGAAAGAGCTTAGATCTAGGTGAAATACTGGAGGCCTTAAAGAGTGTAGAAATAGCTTCTTTGCATAAGGGAGGTAGTAGAGCACTAGCTAAAAATTACTGACCAGTAGCCTTAACTTCTCACATAATAAAAATCTTCGAAAAAGTGATGAGACGGCAGATTACAAATTTCATGGACCAGCATAACCCGAACCAGCATGGCTTTAGAGCAGGACGATCATGCCTCTCACAGCTGCTGAACCATTATGACAGAATTACGGAGGCATTGGAAGACGACCAAAACGCAGATGTGATTTACACAGATTTTGCAAAGGCGTTTGACAAATGCGATCATGGAGTGATAGAGCACAAAATGAGGGCCATCTGCATTACGGGGAAGGTAGGCAGATGGATTTTCGATTTTCTAACACACACAACACAAAAAGTAGTAGTGAACAGGGCAAGATCCAGCATCAGCGAGGTCAGAAGCTCAGTGCCCCAAGGCACTGTCCTGGCACCTGCTGTTTCTCATCCTCATAGCAGACATAGATAAAAACACCCGGCACACTTTTGTATCATTTGCAGATGACACTAAAATAAGCATGGAAGTCACTACGGTAGAAGACACTGAAAAATTACAGGAGGACATAAGCAGGGTCTTCCAGTGGGCAGTGGAGAACAACATGACGTTCAGTGGTGATAAGTTTCAGCTGCTTAGGTATGGAAAGAATGAAGAACTCAAAATGAACACTATATACAAAACTCAAGAGGGTCACCAAATAGAACGAAAGGAACACATAAAAGACCTGGGAATAATTATGTCAGCTTTTAAAGATCATAAGTAGACAAAGATCACGACAGCCAGGAAAAATGACAGGGTGGGTATTGAGAACTTTCAATACAAGGAAAATAAGGCCAATGGCGACACTCTTCAAATCGCTAATGCTCCTCATTTAGGTTTGCCAGCCGCCCGTATGCTGCAGCAGTTATCTAATTGATGTGTGCCTCAGGACATGTGCTCGGTATTATACTCACCCCAAGATCTTTTTCCTTGAGTGAGGTTTGCAGTCTTTGGCCACCTAAACTATACTCTGTCTGCGGTCTTCTTTGCCCTTCCCCGATCTTCATGACTTTACATTTGGCAGGGTTAAATTCAAGGAGCCAGTTACTGGACCAGGCTTGTAGCCTGTCCAGGTCTCTTTGTAGTTCTGCATGATCCTCGACTGATTTAATTCTTCTCATTAACTTCACATCATCTGCAAACAGGGACACTTCTGAGTCTATCCCTTCCGTTATGTCATTCACATATACCAAAAACAGTACAGGTCCTAGGACTGACCCTTGTGGAACCCCACTCGTCACAGGTGCCCACTCTGATTCCTCCTCACGTACCATGACTCGTTGTTGCCGCCCTATCAGATATTCTCTGATCCATTGCAGTGGCTTTCCTGTTACGTGTGCCTGATCCTCTAGCTTTTGCATTAACCTCTTGTGAGGAACTGTGTCAAATGCCTTCTTGCAGTCCAAGAAAATGCAGTCTATTCACCCCTCTCTCTCGTGTATTATTTCTGTTACCTTGTCATAAAACTCCAGTAGGTTTGTGACACAGGATTTTCCTTTCCTGAAACCGTGCTGGTTGTCGTTTATAAGCTTGTGTCTTTCTAGGTGCTCCACCACTCTCCTCCTGATGATCTTCTCCATGACTTTGCATACTATACACGTCAGTGACACAGGTCTGTAGTTTAATGCCTCGTGTCTGTCTCCTTTCTTAAAAATTGGGACTACATTTGCCATCTTCCACGCCTCAGGTAGTTGCCCAGTTTCAATGGATCTGTTGAAGATTTTTGTTAGTGGCACACACAACATCTCTGCTCCCTCTCTAAGGACCCACGGAGACATGTCCGGTCCCACTGCTTTTGAGGTATCGAGTTCACATAGCAGCTTCTTCACCTCCTCCTCGGTTGTGTGTATTTCATCCAGCACTTGTTGGTATACCTCCCTATTCTGAATTCCTGGAGTCCTTCCTGTCTCCTCTGTAAATACTTCTTTAAATCTCGCGCGCGCGCGCGCGCGTGTGTGTGTGTGTGTGTGTGTGTGTGTGTGTGTGTGTGTGTGTGTGTGTGAGAGAGAGAGTGAGTGAGTGTGAGAGTGAGTGAGTTTGTACGTACTCGCGCGCGCGCCTTGACTTGTTTTGTTTATCTTGATGTTTGTCACATGTGCTCGTGAATGTTTGCAGTGAGTTTTACTCCAGCAAACTAGAATCATTCAGTAGAATGCAAAACTAATGTGAAAAACTCACTGATTGTCAAGATCTCACCTTCAAAGATTACTATCACAGCAGCAAGTATTTTTTTTAACACATCGGCCGTTTCCCACCAAGGCAGGGTGGCCCGAAAAAGGAAAACTTTCACCATCATTCACTCCATCACTGTCTTGCCAGAGTCATGCTTACACTACAGTTATAAAACTGCAACATTAACGCCCCTCCTTCAGAGTGCAGACACTGTACTTCCCATCTCCAGGACTCAAGACCGGCGCTGCCGGTTTCCCTGAATCCCTTCATAAATATTACCCTTCTCACACTCCAACAGCACATTAAGTCCTAAAAACTATTTCTTTCCTTTCGCTTCTATGTAACACGCTCACGCATCCTTGCTGAAAGTCTAATCCCCTCGCACACAAAACCTCCTTTACCCCCTCTCTCCAACCTTTCGTAGGGCGACCGCTACTCCGCCTTCCCTCCACTACAGATTTATACACTTTCGAAGGAAAATGATACTGGATAATTAGAACCTTCAAAACAAAAAAGCCACGCTAACGATGACACTCAAGTCAAATCACGGAACGGGTAGGGCTTGAACCCATGCCAAGCGATCATTAAAACTCTCAGGCCAGTGTGTTAATCTCTGCGCCTGCTGGCTCTTATAAGTTTCATCCAACTAGGTATATTTCTGTACACCATAGGGAAGTTAACATGGGCCACCACCGTGATCACAAATACAGGTTTTTACAGACGAATTCCACACTTGTTCTCTCTAGGCTGGAATATTGCTGTACTCTCAAAGCTTCGGTCAGAGAGCTAATGGAGCTTTATTAAAAAATTGTTTGGAGTCAACAGATAGCAAAACAAACTAAAAATGAAAATACACTAGATTTGATCTTGACAAGCGAGGAAGACCTAATCTGAGACATAACCATAAATGTGATATATTCTGATCACAACATTACACAAGTACAAAAAAAAGTAAAAATTTAGGGATGGAAAACTCAAGAAGAATTGTACGAGAAGTAATGTTTAAGAACTTCAACTTTGATTAACTATAGAATAAACTGGAACAGAAGTGTCGATAGTCATGAACAGCGGTGCATAGAAGAACTGAATGCTGAAGCATACAAAGTCTACATTAAATATGTAGCACTAATAACCTAAAAGGTCATATCTAGAACGAGGACATGGAATGTAGAGGAGGAAAATGGTTACTGAATTGCTTAAAAACGTCACACCAAAGGAAAGAATTAATGCAGGAGTTTACAAAGATAGAAGAGAAACTAAAGCTTCTGTACCAGACAGGAGAAAAACAAAGGGAATGAAAAGTTGTCCAAGGTATTGCAAGAAACCTCAAATATTTCTACACATGCAAAATCCAAGTTAAAAAAAAATACCTGCATAATTGGACCATTAATCACAAGATGTTCGTAGACTGACGATGAAATCATTGAAAATTTGGAAATAAAAATGAATGAGTGTTGAGCAAACACAAGCAGGGTGGTGTGTTTACCTCTGATGGCCACACATGATATAACTGACATAAGCAGTAATCAAACAGCACCTGGACCACATTCGTGGAATTCTTTATTTATAATGAAGTGCAAAATACCACTAGCACGAACACGTGTCGTTTGTAGAAACAACTTTGATGCAGGTGAAAACACACATCTTTAAAAGTGGAGACATAGATGCTTTGGAAATGGGACACTAGAACACTAGCCAAATAATTACAGGTCAGTAGTCCTAGTATTGCACTTCATAAATCTTGAAAAGATTACAAATTATATAGAACTGCATAAAGCAAACCAGCATGGCTTTATACTGCTTGCCACACCCACTAAACCAGTGTGACACAATTACGGAGGTGTGGCAGGAAAATCAAAACGTTAATTTGTATACACGGATCATTGTGTACATCATGGGGTGATTGCACACAAAATAACACTGGTGATGTATAATGGGGAAAGTAAGCGAATGGATATTCAACTTTTTGACAAAGATCACAAATAGTAGTAAACAGCAAAATCCAGCATTAGCAAAGTAAAAAATTAGTACCCTTAAGACATGGTCCTAGTGCGCGTTGTTTCTTATTCTCATAGCAGACGTATATAAAACCACTTTCTACAGTTTCGTATCATTTGCAGATATTGGGAACGCTTGGAAGCACTTGACTTGTACTCACTGGAGCGCAGGCGAGAGAGATAAATCATAATCTACACCTGAAAATCCTAGAGGGACTGGTCTCAAATCTGCACACAGAAATCACTTCCTATGAAAGCAAAAGACTTTGCAGACGATGCAACATACCCCAATGAAAAGTAAAGGCACCATAAGTACACTAAGATAAAACACACTAAGTGTCCGGGGCCCAAGACTGTTCAACAGCCTTCCACCAGCCATAAGGGGAATTACCAATAGACCCCTGGCTGCCTTCAAGAGGGAGCTGGACAGATACCCAAATTCAGTACCTGACCAGCCTTTCTGTGGTTCGTACGTTGGACTACATACTGCCAGCAGTAACAGCCTGGTTGATCAGGTCCTGATCCACCGGGAGGCCTTGTCAGGGACTGGGCCACGGGGGCGTTGACCCCCGGAACACCCTCCAGGTAGACTCCAGTTACCAAAATAAGCAATAAAATCACCCTAGTAGAGCACATGGGAAAATTACAAGAAATAAATACTGTCCTTCAGTGGTCATTGGAGGCTAACATGACTGTCATTGATGACAGTCATGTTATCCTCATGACGGTCATTGATGACAGTCATGTTATCCTCATGACGGTCATTGATGACAGTCATGTTATCCTCATGACGGTCATTGATGACAGTCATGTTATCCTCATGACGGTCATTGATGACAGTCATGTTATCCTCCTGACGGTCATTGATGACAGTCATGTTATCCTCATGACGGTCATTGATGACAGTCATGTTATCCTCAGGTTGAGCAAATATTCTGTTAGTGGGACGGATTGTGAAGGACCTGCCTAGTATGGGCCAACAGGCCTGCTGCAGTGTTCCTCCTTTCTTATGTTCTTATGTTCATGACTGTCATTGATGACAGTCATGTTATCCTCATGACTGTCATTGATGACAGTCATGTTATCCTCCTGACGGTCATTGATGACAGTCATGTTATCCTCATGACTGTCATTGATGACAGTCATGTTATCCTCATGACTGTCATTGATGACAGTCATGTTATCCTCATGACGGTCATTGATGACAGTCATGTTATCCTCCTGACGGTCATTGATGACAGTCATGTTATCCTCATGACTGTCATTGATGACAGTCATGTTATCCTCATGACGGTCATTGATGACAGTCATGTTATCCTCATGACGGTCATTAATGACAGTCATGTTATCCTCATGACGGTCATTGATGACAGTCAAGTTATCCTCATGACGGTCATTGATGACAGTCATGTTATCCTCATGACTGTCATTGATGACAGTCATGTTATCCTCATGACTGTCATTGATGACAGTCATGTTCTCCTCCTGCTTACATACGTAAAGAATGAACTCAAACATACACTGTATACAAAACGCAAGTGTCCTCCCAAATGTAACGAAAGAAACACTTGGGAGTAATAATGTCAGCATGTTATCCTCATGACGGTCATTAATGACAGTCATGTTATCCTCATGACGGTCATTGATGACAGTCATGTTATCCTCATGACTGTCATTGATGACAGTCATGTTATCCTCATGACTGTCATTGATGACAGTCATGTTTCTCTCCTGCTTACACTACGTAAAGAATGAACTCAAACATACACTGTATACAAAACGCAAGTGTCCTCCCAAATGTAACGAAAGAAACACTTGGGAGTAATAATGTCAGCTGATCTTTCAACGAACACAGTAAAACAAATTTCACGACGGCCAGGAAAATGATGGGGTGGATAATTAAAACTTTCTAAACAAGGGAAATGGTGTCAGTGGTGACACTGTTCTAATTTGTCTTGCCGTGCGGACTGCGCCATTCAGGGCAGGAGAGGGATCACACCTGGCATAGAGCATTCACGGCCCGCACAGCACTTTGAGGGAATGTCTCAAAGTTCTAAATATGTACGAGCTGGAGTGGAATAGAGATATGTAGAGTATAGAGATATATGTGGAGTAGATATACATACATGGAAAGTACCTGAGGGCCTGGTCCTAAATCTGCACAGTGCCTTAACAATATACTGAAGTGAGAAATAAGGGAGAGATTAGAATAAACCCAGTGAAAGGCAGGGGCACAGTGGGCATAACAATATATCAACATTCATGGTACCAGACTTTGTATCTTAACAGAAATATTGCCAAAACAAGTGTGTAAATGGAGGAATGTATAGAAATACATCCGTCAAGTGTCGGATCAGCCAGGCTGTGATGGATATAATGGTCAACAAGCCGCAAGCAGCAGCAGTCTGATTGACAAAGGAATCAACAGACAAGCCTGGCCCATGAACGGGTTACGTGAGTAGATAAACTCTCGAAGACCGTCAGAGGTATATTGTAGGTATACAAAGGGCCTTCAAGGCAGGATAAAATGCCGAGCTAGAAAATGATAAATAGAACCTTCACTGCTCAAATACTCAGTACCTAACTTACCGAGAAGGCTTGTAGTCACTCGAATTGTACTCTTTAGATCGTCAGCCAGAAAGATTAATCAGAATTTTCTCATGGAAAATTCTATTGAGACTGGTCAGAAATCTGCATTCCGAAACAGTTGTGACCCCGTGTCTTGTAACTACTAAACTAGTATTATCTTGTGACCCTGTGTCTTGTAACTACTAAACTAGTAATGTCTTGTGACCCAGTGTCTTGTAACTACTAAACTAGTAATAATGTAATTACTACAGTAAGGATGCAACTACTACAACAGTAATGGTGTAACTACTACAACAGTAATGATGCAACTACAACAACAGTAATGATGCAACTACTACAACAGTAATGATGCAACTACTACAACAGTAATGATGCAACTACAACAGTAATGATGCAGCTACTACAACAGTAATGATGCAACTACTACAACGTAATGATGCAACTACAACAGTAATGATGCAACTACTACAACAGTAATGATGTAACTACTACAACAGTAATGATGCAACTACTACAACAGTAATGATGCAACTACAACAACAGTAATGATGCAACTACTACAACAGTAATGATGCAACTACTACAACAGTAATGATGCAACTACAACAGTAATGATGCAACTACTACAACAGTAATGATGCAACTACTACAACAGTAATGATGCAACTACAACAGTAATGATGCAACTACTACAACAGTAATGATGCAACTACTACAACAGTAATGATGCAACTACTACAACAGTAATGATGCAACTACTACAACAGTAATGATGCAACTACTACAACAGTAATGATGCAACTACTACAACAGTAATGATGCAACTACTACAACAGTAATGATGTAACTACTACAACAGTAATGATGCAACTACTACAACAGTAATGATGCAACTACTACAACAGTAATGATGCAACTACTACAACAGTAATGATGCAACTACTACAACAGTAATGATGCAACTACTACAACAGTAATGATGCAACTACTACAACAGTAATGATGCAACTACTACAACAGTAATGATGTAACTACTACAACAGTAGTGATGTAACTACTACAACAGTAATGATGTAACTACTACAACAGTAGTGATGTAACTACTACTACAGTAATGATGTAACTACTACTACAGTAATGATTTAACTACTACAACAGTAATGATGTAACTACTACTACTACAACAGTAATGATGTAACTACTACTACAGTAATGATGTAACTACTACATCAGTAATGGTGTAACTACTACAACAGTAGTGGTGTAATTACTACAACAGTAGTGATGTAACTACTACAACAGTAATGATGTAACTACTACAACAGTAATGATGTAACTACTACAACAGTAATGATGTAACTACTACAACAGTAGTGATGTAACTACTACAACAGTAGTGATGTAACTACTACAACAGTAGTGATGTAACTACTACAACAGTAATGATGCAACTACTACAACAGTAATGATGCAACTACTACAACAGTAATGATGTAACTACTACAACAGTAATGATGAACTACACAACAGTAATGTGAACTCTAACGTAATGTGAACTACACAGTAATGTGAACTACTACAACAGTATGATGAACTACTACAACAGTAATGATGAACTACTACAACAGTAATGATGAACTACTACAACAGTATGATGAACTACTACAACAGTAATGTGAACTACTACAACAGAATGTGAACTACTACAACAGTAATGTGAACTACTACAACAGTAATGATGAACTACTACAACAGTAATGATGAACTACTACAACAGTAATGATGAACTACTACAACAGTAATGATAACTACTAACAGTATGATGTAACTACTACAACAGTAATGATGTAACTACTACAACAGTAGTGATGTAACTACTACACAGTAGTGTAACTACTACACAGTAATGATGTAATACTACAACAGATGATTTAACTACTACAACAGTAATGATTAACTACTACACAGTAATGTACTACTACAACAGTAATGATGTAACTATACAACAGTAATGATGTAACTACTACACAGTATGTGTAACTACTACAACAGTAATGTGAATACTACAACAGTATGTGTAACTCTACAACATAATGTGAACTACTACAACAGTAATGATGTAACTACTACACAGTAATGTGAACTACTACAACAGTAGTGATGTAACTACTACAACAGTAATGTGTAACTACTACAACAGTATGATGTAACTACTACAACAGTATGATGTAACTACTACAACGTAGTGATGTAACTACTACAACAGTAGTGATGTAACTACTACAACAGTAATGATGTAACTACTACAACAGTAATGATGTAACTACTACAACAGTAGTGATGTAACTACTACAACAGTATGTGTAACTACTACAACAGTAGTGTAACTACTACAACAGTAGTGATGTAACTACTACAACAGTAATGGTAACTACTACACAGTAATGTGTAACTACTACACAGTAATGGTGAACTACTACAACAGTAATGGTGAACTACAAGTAATGGTGAACTACTACAACAGTAATGTGTAACTACTACAACAGTAATGTGTAATACTACAACAGATGGTGAACTACTACAACAGTAATGTAACTACTACAACAGTAATGGTGTAACTACTACAACAGTAGATGTAACTACTACAACAGTAGATGTAACTACTACAACAGTAGTGATGTAACTACTACAACAGTAATGTGTAACTACTACAACAGTAGTGTGTAACTACTACAACAGTATGATGTAACTACTACAACAGAATGATTAACTACTACAACAGTAGTGATGTAACTACTACAACAATAATGATGTAACTACTACAACAGAATTGATGTAACTACTACAACAGTAGTGATGTAACTACTACAACAGTAGTGATGTAACTACTACAACAGTAATGGTGTAACTACTACAACAGTAATGTGTAATACTACAACAGTATGATGAACTATACAACAGTAATGGTGTAACTACTACAACAGTATGGTGTAACTATACAACAGTATGATGTAACTACTACAACAGTAATGGTGTAACTACTACAACAGTAATGATGTAACTACTACAACAGTAATGATGTAACTATTACAACAGTAATGATGTAACTACTACAACAGTAGTGATGTAACTACTACAACAGTAATGATGTAACTACTACAACAGTAATGATGTAACTACTACAACAGTAGTGGTGTAACTACTACAACAGTAGTGGTGTAACTACTACAACAGTAGTGATGTAACTACTACAACAGTAATGATGTAACTACTACAACAGTAATGGTGTAACTACTACAACAGTAATGATGTAACTACTACAACAGTAATGGTGTAACTACTACAACAGTAATGGTGTAACTACTACAACAGTAGTGATGTAACTACTACAACAGTAATGGTGTAACTACTACAACAGTAATGGTGTAACTACTACAACAGTAATGGTGTAACTACAACAGTAATGATGTAACTACTACAACAGTAATGGTGTAACTACTACAACAGTAGTGATGTAACTACTACAACAGTAGTGATGTAACTACTACAACAGTAGTGATGTAACTACTACAACAGTAGTGATGTAACTACTACAACAGTAGTGATGTAACTACTACAACAGTAGTGATGTAACTACTACAACAGTAGTGATGTAACTACTACAACAGTAGTGATGTAACTACTACAACAGTAGTGATGTAACTACTACAACAGTAGTGATGTAACTACTACAACAGTAGTGATGTAACTACTACAACAGTAGTGATGTAACTACTACAACAATAGTGATGTAGCTGTATAATCAGCATGACCTTCCCTGTGACATAATGTTACACAATGAAAGAAGGTTCTTGTTAAGTTGACCTTAAATAATGACTGTCTATCATAATGTCTACAACTTAATTCAAATGAGAAATCCCACCCCATGCAGAAATAAATCAGATGTTAAATTATTTAATGATGATAATAATAATAATAATAATAATAATAATCAGAGAATTAAAATATTTTGACAGTAAATTTGTTGCACTTTAAAGTGCAGTGAATGTACTTGTTTCATGTGTTTGTTCGTTTGTGTGGTATATTTATACAAATAAAAAATTGTAATAGAGTAAAAACAGCTTCCTTCCCGTTGGTGTGCTTAGTCTGCCTTCACTACCTTCTCTGTGCTGACTTATTCACTACGCTCATATCGTAGAATGTGAACTAGGATCAATGAATCCTAACCATAATTTTTGAAGGGGTGGACTGGTAAGCCAGTGGAAGGCCTCGGTTATATAACCAAAAGCTCCAGTGGTGGGTCATCATATGACTAGAACCCGCGTCAGGAAATAATTCTCTTGTTTCCTGACTAATCTTACCTAACCCAACCACATTCATTATGCTGTAAGCGTTGTACTTGCCTGGTTATGTTTCTAGGACAATTCACAGCTCCTGGTTCTCTCTCCTCGCATAGTTGTTCAATAGTGATATGCATAGTTTGATTTCAAGCGAAAACAGGACCACTAACTCGCCGAAGTGCAAGATCAGGCAACTTTGTTGTTGTTGCTAGCGTCATGTGGGTCACTACCAGCAACAGTGTGGTTGATCCAGCAAGCTTTGTTGTTGTTGCTAACATCTTGTGGGACACTACCACCAACAGTGTGGTTGATCCAGCAGTCAACATGAAAACTTGACCTCAGCCCGTTCTGGGAGGGTAGAAACACCCTTGAAGCTGATCACAGGTATCTTGAGTGCCATAGTTATTATGCTCATTAGGGATCACCACTAATCTACCAGCAGAATTTATGAAATGTCGTAATAACATTGTAAGTCTTCAAGAGGAAACTATGTAAGTTGTTGCAGGATGTAGCCTATCAGCCAGGTTGTGTTGAGTATGTGGTCCTGCAGTAATAACAGTGTTGCTGTCACAGTCATGTGTATGACAGGTTGTGTTGAGTATGTGGTCCTGCAGTAATAACAGTGTTGCTGTCACAGTCATGTGTATGACAGGTTGTGTTGAGTGTGTGATCCTGCAGTAATAACAGTGTTGCTGTCAGTCATGTGTATGACAGGTTGTGTTGAGTGTGTGATCCTGCAGTAATAACAGTGTTGCTGTCAGTCATGTGTATGACAGGTTGTGTTGAGTGTGTGATCCTGCAGTAATAACAGTGTTGCTGTCAGTCATGTGTATGACAGGTTGTGTTGAGTGTGTGATCCTGCAGTAATAACAGTGTTGCTGTCACAGTCATGTGTATGACAGGTTGTGTTGTGTGTGTGATCCTGCAGTAATAACAGTGTTGCTGTCAGTCATGTGTATGACAGGTTCTTCTTGAAGTAACGCTAGGTTCTTTCCATGGTATGGGAGATTACATGAGTTATTTACCTAAGCTTTACAGCTAAACGATCAAGGTGTTACCTCGGTAACTTGGCTTCCAGTCAGGCACAAAGAGTGGGGGAAAAAAAGGTGACAGGTAAATAACACTTCTAATAAAACATCTCGACATCAAATGAGAAAACTTGGAGGTAGAATTTAGCAAGTTTCTCGCTGAAACTTATGAAGCAAAGTCAGTTTGCTGGTGTATTCTTGGTGATGAGGGAGGCCAGGAACGCTGGATACCAGTCTGCAACATTACCACCAGAGCAAGTTCTTGCTTTAACCTTGTCAGATGTCATTCAGATCACCATAGCCAGGCTGCCTCCTATTCAAATTTTTGTTCGTATGAAGGCGTACTAGGGTCAACCTTTGTGTTAGTACGACATACAACAATGTCCTGAACAAAGAGTTTATTTTAAATTTGTTAAGGATACCAGAGTGGAATGTTCGCGGGGGAAGAACACTGTTTTGAGTAGCATTACGTAGGAGGCAGGTGTAACGCGGTGTGCGGCGCCGGTGATCTATTACTAAAACAAGCTTGACTATCGTGTCAAATCACAGAACGGGAGGAGATCGAACCCATGGCTGGTGAGTCCTAAAGCTCACAGGTCAGTGCGTTGGCCTGTGAGTTTTAGGACTCACCTGCCATAGGTTCAAGCCCCACCCGTTCTCTGATTTGTTGGCGTTCATGTTGTTATTGTTTCATGAGTGATGACTAGCGTGCTCCACGACACCCACTGTAACCCATGGGACGTCCCGTGTTGTTAAACTTTAACCCCTGGTTTGTTATTTAGTCATTGTCGCTCATCTTTTTTACACAAATCAGTTTTATAAGCTAAGAGCTGTTATCCTACCTCAGCTCATTTCAAAGCCCAGCCCTATCTAAGGTATACTATCACGCTCCAGGATGCCATCCACACCACTCCACTAATAACCAGGTACCTGCTTACTGCTAGGTGAGCAGGGGCAGCAGGTGTAAGGAAACATGCCCAACGTTTCCACTCTTACCGGGGATTGAACCGTGGACACTCATTGTGAGAGTTGAGTGTTCTACCAACCCAGCCACGGGACACCTATAATTAAATATAATTTAATTTAGGTTAACCTATCATAGAATAACAAATATTTAGTTTTCCACTATACGGTCATATTGAGGCCTGGTCACAGACTGGGCCGCAGGGGCGTTGACCCCTGGAATTCTCTCCAGGTATCTCTCCAGGTAAACAGAGGAGACCAAGTACACAAATTAAAATGTACGGACATATTGGTAGAACAGTCCTGGATGGTAGGATGTACGGACATATTGGTAGAACAGTCCTGGATGGTAGGATGTACGGTCATATTGGTAGAACAGTCGTGGATGGTAGGATGTACGGTCATATTGGTAGAACAGTCGTGGATGGTAGGATGTACGGTCATATTGGTAGAACAGTCGTGGATGGTAGGATGTACGGACAGATTGTGGTGACAGTCCTGGATGATAGGATGTAGGACAGATTGGTAGAACAGTCGTGGATGGTTGGATGTAGGAGACAGTAGGCACAGTAGGGGAATGTAGAGCCTGAGACGAGCATTTCCAGTGTCATTCTCTGAATTTCTGTGTCACTAGGTTTTCCATGGAGGTTGGCAAGTACAGCACAAAAGCATGGCTTCCTTAGATGTCACAACCCTCTTTACCAACATTCCTACTGACGCTGCAATAAACATTCTGAGACAGAAGCTCACTGAAAACCATGACCTCCCTTTACCTCTTCTAGATTTCATCAGTCTAGTGGATCTCTGTGTTAATTTCAACTTCAAGTATCAGGACAACATTTACAAACAGAGCTTTGGAATGGCAATGGGCAGCCCGCTCAGTGCTGTACTTGCCAATCTCTTCGTGGATAACCTAGAGACAGAGAAATTTAGCACTCTCATTCCCAACACCGTTACCTGGCTAAGATACGTTGATGATACATTGGTTTTCTATCCGAGACGTCTCAATATCCAGGCCCTTCTCAAGAAGATCAATGCAGCCAAACCATCAATAAAGTTTACACTTGAACTCGAAAAGGATGGCAAACTTCTTTTCCTCGACGTCCTCCTGTGCAGATCTCCCGACAGTGACAAACTTCTCTTCAAAGTGTATAGAAAAACCTACCAACAAGGACGATCTTATACACTTTTATTCACATCAAGACACCTGCACTAAAAGAGGAGTCCTCATTGGCTTCTTTTTGAGAACTCTTCGCATCTCCAGCTCTTGTTTTCTCTAAGAATGTATTTACATAACACAAGCCTTTACACGTCTTCAGTTTACATCTTTCTTCATCCGAGATTGCAGACTCAAGGCACAAACTATCCTCAACAAACCGCCCATGGAACAGCCTTCTAAGCAGTTCATAGTGCTGCCATGTGGTGATGTTGCCACGAATACTCGCGGCAACATCATATATACATCAACATATATACTGTCTTGAATCCGTATTACGGGTTCCCTATCTTGGAGGGATATCTTCAGGTTCTTATTTATATCTCCTTTGTTAATACCCATCTTCCGCTCATACACTTCAATCATGTCTCCCCTCATTCTTTGTCTTACAAGAGAATGTTATTTAAGAGATATCAATCTTTCTGTCTTAGGCAATGTATTAATTTTGTCATTCTTCGCTGAATGTTTTCTAACGAATTTATATCCATTCTGTAATATGGAGACCAGAACTGAGCTGCATAATCTAAGTGAAGTCTTACTAATGATATGTAGAACTGTAGTATAACCTATATAAATCCCAATAATTTGTTTGCCTTATTATGTACGCTTAGGCACTGCTGTTTTGGTTTCAGATTTCTGCTTACCATAACCCCCAAGTCCTTTCCGCACTCTGTATGGCTAAGTTCTGCATTATTTAGTTTATAAGCCCTAGGGTTATGGACCTTCCTGAGCTTCAGAACTTTGCATTTATCTACATTGAACTTCATCTGCCACTTTTCTGACCACGACACGAGTTTGTCTAAATCCTCCTGAAGTTCAGTGCGCTGACATCTTCCTCTGAATCAGTTATCCTACCTATCTTCGTGTCATCAGTGAATTTGCTCGTATCACTAGTTATTCCCTCGTCAAGGTCATTAATGTATATTATAAATAACAGTGGGCCTAAAACTGATTCCTATGGAACACCACTTGTTACAGATCCCCACTTAGATTTTACCCCATTTATGCGCACCCACTGCTTCCTGTTGGCGAGCCTTGCCTCAGTCCATAACAGCACTTTTTCCCCAATACCATAAGCTGCCACTTTAACAGTCTTTTGTGTGGTACTCTCAAAATCTTTACCAAAATCCAAATAAATAATATCGAATTCTTTATCATGATCAACATCCTCACAAGCTTTGCTGGAGAAAGTAAATTAGTTCCACAGGAACGGCCCCTCGTGAATCCATGCTAAGTATCATCAATCAAATTATGATTATCAAGATGGCTTCTTATAATATCAGCTATAATTGACTAGTAATTTGCCTACAATTGAGGTTAGGCTTATTGGGCGGTAATTTGACGGCAACGACTTGTCCCCTGCTTTAAAAATAGGAATTACATATCAGACACTAAACCTGTGTGGCATGCAAAGAGTACGTTACACTTTATTCGGCGTGTGTACACACTCCCATATAGGCTGCCTCCCAACCAGCGAACCAGGTGCTAAGGGTTTAACGGTAAGGATACCCATCGTTAAATCAGTACATTGGTTCATTGTCCAATCATAGGCGAGCCCGTCAAATGCTGATGTGACGTGGTTCACTCGAAGTCAGCATTTCCCAGACTTGCTTCTAGCTGCTTGAAGCACGGTGTTCTCTCTCAGACTTGCTTCTAGCTGCTTGAAGCACGGTGTTCTCTCTCAGACTTGCTTCTAGCTGCTTGAAGCACGGTGTTCTCTCTCAGACTTGCTTCTAGCTGCTTGAAGCACGGTGTTCTCTCTCAGACTTGCTTCTAGCTGCTTGAAGCACGGTGTTCTCTCAGACTTGCTTCTAGCTGCTTGAAGCACGGTGTTCTCTCAGACTTGCTTCTAGCTGCTTGAAGCACAGTGCTCTCTCACTGTCTTTATCACCGTGTGCTACACTTATATTCAACTCTTGTACATAACTGTATATAAATATTTGGTGAAGGAAAATATAAGATAAATATTACTGCTGAGTTTGTTTTGCTCCAATCCATTACGACCAGGTCACAGACCATTATTACCTGTGTTCCAGGTCACAGACCTTTATTACCTGTGTTCCAGGTCACAGACCATTATTACCTGTGTTCGTAATAACCTGTTTGAAGAGATATATTAAAAATGTTAGTTAATGGTTCACCCAGTTTCATTTTGAACTCTTTAAGAACCCTTGAAAAAAGTTCATCAGGGGCCGGGGATTTATTTTGCTTCAGTCTACCTGTTTGATTACCATATCCCTCCCTAGGAACTGTGATATTACATAATTTATCTTCTTCAGGACCACTATAAAAACAATTACTGGGATATTGTTAATGTCCTCCTGTGTGAAAACCCAGAGAAAATAATTAAAAATCGAGTACAATTCATTCTCGTGTTAGTAAAATGGCCAGAAATTTTTCAGGGACCAATCTTTTCCTTAACTTTTGTGTTATATATCTGGAAAAAGCCTTTCGGGTTTGATTTTGAATCAATTGGCTCTTTAGTTTCATAGTCCTGTTTAGCTTTTCCTGTCTTTTTTTTAGGCTCCCTCTTAATGTATGCTTATTGATCTACGAGATGACTCGCCTCTTTTGATACGGTTGTAACTGTCTTATGTCCTAAAAGATGTTTGAGCCTATTGTTCATCAATTTGGGAATATTTCTAATTTGATCTTATTTCTCTAAACGGAATAAATGGTTCTTGGGCAACGTTTATAGTGTTTAGAAAACTGTCATATTGATACTTCTCTTCGATACCTCAGTCCACACATGGTAGAATCTCTCTAAGCTATGGTTGAGGGTGGTGGACAGCTAGTGACTGTGGTGGAGGGGTGGGTGGACAGCTAGTGGCTGTGGTGGAGCGTTGGGTGGACAGCTAGTGGTTGTGGTGGAGGAGTGTGTGGACAGCTAGTGACTGTGGTGGAGGGTTGGGTGGACCGATAGTGGTTGTGGTGGAGGGGGGTGGACAGCTAGTGGCTGTGGTGGAGGGGTGGGTGGACAGCTAGTGGCTGTGGTGGAGCGTTGGGTGGACAGCTAGTGGTTGTGGTGGAGGGGTGTGTGGACAGCTAGTGACTGTGGTGGAGGGTTGGGTGGACCGTTAGTGGTTGTGGTGGAGGGGTGGGTGGACAGCTAGTGGCTGTGGTGGAGGGGTGGGTGGACAGCTAGTGGGTGTGGTGGAGGGGTGGGTGGACAGCTAGTGGTTGTGGTGGAGGGGTGGGTGGACAGCTAGTGGCTGTGGTGGAGGGGTGGGTGGACAGCTAGTGGTGTGGTGGAGGGGTGGGTGGACGCTAGTGGTTGTGGTGGAGGGGTGGGTGGACGCTAGTGGTTGTGGTGGAGGGTGGGTGGAGCTAGTGGTTGTGGTGGAGGGTGGGTGGACAGCTAGTGGTTGTGGTGGAGGGTGGGTGGAGGCTAGTGGTTGAGGTGGAGGGGTGGGTGGACAGCTAGTGGTTGTGGGAGGTGGTGAGGCTAGTGTGGTGGAGGGTGGGTGAGCTAGTGGTTGTGGTGGAGGGGGGTGGACAGCTAGTGGTTGTGGTGGAGGGTGGGTGGAGGCTAGTGGTTGAGGTGGAGGGGTGGGTGGGAGGCTAGTGGTTGTGGTGGAGGGGTGGGTGGAGGCTAGTGGTTGTGGTGGAGGGGTGGGTGGGAGCTAGTGGTTGTGGTGGAGGGTGGGTGGAGGCTAGTGGTTGGGTGGAGGGGTGGGTGGACGCTAGTGGTTGTGGTGGAGGGTGGGTGGGAGGCTAGTGGTTGTGGTGGAGGGTGGGTGGGAGGCTAGTGGTTGTGGTGGAGGGTGGGTGGAGGCTAGTGGTTGTGGTGGAGGGTGGGTGGGAGCTAGTGGTTGTGGTGGAGGGGTGGGTGGAGGCTAGTGGTTGTGGTGGAGGGGTAGGGTGGGAGGTGGGAGTAGTGGTTGTGGTGGAGGGTGGGTGGGAGGCTAGTGGTTGTGGTGGAGGGTGGGTGGAGGCAGGTGAGTGAGTGGGTGGTGGAGGGTTGGTGGGAGGCTAGTGGTTGTGGTGGAGGGTTGGGTGGAGGCTAGTGGTTGTGGTGGAGGGTGGGTGGGAGGCTAGTGGTTGTGGTGGAGGGTGGGTGGGAGGCTAGTGGTTGTGGTGGAGGGTGGGTGGGAGGCTAGTGGTTGTGGTGGAGGGTTGGGTGGGAGGCTAGTGGTTGTGGTGGAGGGTTGGGTGGGAGGCTAGTGGTTGTGGTGGAGGGTTGGGTGGAGGCTAGTGGTTGTGGTGGAGGGGTGGGTGGGAGGCTAGTGGTTGTGGTGGAGGGTGGGTGGAGGCTAGTGGTTGTGGTGGAGGGTTGGGTGGGAGGCTAGTGGTTGTGGTGGAGGGTTGGGTGGGAGGCTAGTGGTTGTGGTGGAGGGTTGGGTGGGAGGCTAGTGGTTGTGGTGGAGGGTGGGTGGAGGCTAGTGGTTGGGAGGTGGTGGAGGCTGTGGTGGGTGGAGGCTGTGGCATGTGTGGTGGAGGGTTGGGTGGGAGGCTAGTGGTTGTGGTGGAGGGTTGGGTGGGAGGCTAGTGGTTGTGGGAGGTGGGAGGCTTGGGTGGGGAGGCTAGTGGTTGTGGTGGAGGGTGGGTGGGAGGCTAGTGGTTGTGGTGGATGGGAGCGTGTGGGAGTGGGAGGCTAGTGGTTGTGGTGGAGGGTTGGGTGGCAGGCTAGTGGTTGTGGTGGAGGGTTGGGTGGAGGCTAGTGGTGTGTGGTGGAGTGGTGTGGAGGTGGGGGCTAGTGGTTGTGGTGGAGGGTTGGGTGGGAGGCTAGTGGTTGTGGTGGAGGGTTGGGTGGGAGGCTAGTGGTTGTGGTGGAGGGTTGGGTGGGAAGCTAGTGGTTGTGGTGGAGGGTTGGGTGGGAGGCTAGTGGTTGTGGTGGAGGGTGGGTGGGAGGCTAGTGGTTGTGGTGGAGGGTTGGGTGGGAGGCTAGTGGTTGTGGTGGAGGGGTGGGTGGGAGGCTAGTGGTTGTGGTGGAGGGTTGGGTGGCAGGCTAGTGGTTGTGGTGGAGGGTTGGGTGGGAGGCTAGTGGTTGTGGTGGAGGGGTGGGTGGGAGGCTCGTGGTTGTGGTGGAGGAGTGGGTGGGAGGCTAGTGGTTGTGGTGGAGGAGTGGGTGGGAGGCTAGTGGTTGTGGTGGAGGAGGGAGGTATGTGGTGAGTCACGGGCTCAGTGTGACGATATCTGTGGTGTGTGGTGGACGTGTTGGTTATAGTGGTGGCGGCAGTGTTCACTCCAGCAGCAGCAGCAGCAGCAGCAGCTGCTCAACGGTCATTCATTACATTATCATCTTCCTCACTACCACTGAGAATGGTGCGTGTAAGCTGTCCTTTTGTAATTTTTGCATTGGCTGTATTTGGTGCAGTGATTGCATCGTGCTTCTTCTTTCCCCCTCTCCTCTCCCTTCCTATTTTTCTAGTTTTCATATTTTATTTTTTCTCATTTCTTTTTATCTTCCCCATGTCTGAGAGCACTAAGGCTGCCTTTAACTAGTAAGTTGATATAATCATTGTGTCACTATAGAGTAAGATCTAGTATAAGACTGCCTGAAATGCCTAGGCATATTATTGGCCTTCTTGTAATAAATAATTCATAAAATGTATTAATAACATAATATGTAAACCCCACTTTGTAATATTATCAGAAATAAAGTTGATTTGATTTGTGGTCTGGCGTGACCCCCGCCTACGGGTCAGTGCCAAAGACCCGTGTCAAGTGATATTCTCAAACGTGTCTAATTACAACTTCTCTCATTTCTCCTCACTACCTGTTTCTCTTTGCAATCATCTCTTTTCTCCTGTTTTCTCCTACCCCTTCCAATCCGGGTTAACCTTAACGGGATGGTTTAGTTTAAACGGTTTGTTCCTAGGGTTATGGTGGACTTTTCTAAGAGGGCTCTTCTCACCCCCATAACCTACTTTACTGTTTAAGAACCTAGCATCTCTTAGGTATAAATAGTACACGCACACACATGATGAAAACTAAACACATGTGCAACATCTGGGTATCTTTATTGTAGACATTTCGCTAACTAGTGGCTTCATCAGTACAAATTAAAGAACATAATTAGACATTTAGACTGATTGCCTCATCTTTTGTGTATAGCTCTAATGTCTTCCAATCATGTCTTTGAATTTGTATTGATAAAGCCACTGGTTGACGAAACGTCTACAATAAAGATACCCAAATGTTGAACATGTGCCAAATTTTCGTCTTGTCGGTATTGTATACCATTCATATACAATATAGTAGACACACATCCCCCTTCGTCTAAATTTTATGACAATTTTGGCTAGTGACATTGGAGTAATGATTATGCATTGTGGAATGTGAAAAATTGACCTAGTTTGACGGGTTGTGAGAGTTTTCCTAGTGTGGCAGCCCAGCCCTGGGCCAGGGTCTGGGATTACTGTTTTAGTAATATGACAGTGAAGTTGGCACGATAATATTAAGTTGGTAATAGTGTGTGTGGTAAGTGTTGAAGTAGGCATGCACTCAGGTAGTTCTGAAGTGTGCAACTTGCTTCATGTGGCTTCAATAATTGTTGAGGTCGCGTCAACAAGGCAGTGTTTGCAGCAGTCTGGCAACCTGACGCCCACACCCCTTTCATTACTAGGGGGCCATGTTTGTAACAGTGTCTTAGTAGTGGTAATAGAAACCCCAGTGTAACTCAACACTGGTGAAGTGAACATGAGGCAGTGTAACAGTAATGTGAAATAATAGTGTAGTAGTGAAGTGAACATAACGCAATATAAGAGTGATGTAAACATTATAGTGTAATAGTGAGGTGAACATGGCACTGCTGTGTAATAGTGAACATGGCACTGCTGTGTAATAGTGAACATGGCACTGCTGTGTAATAGTGAACATGGCACTGCTGTGTAATAGTGAACATGGCACTGCTGTGTAATAGTGAACATGGCACTGCTGTGTAATAGTGAACATGGCAATGCTGTGTAATATTGAACATGGCACTGCTGTGTAATAGTGAACATGGCACTGCTGTGTAATAGTGAACATGGCACTGCTGTGTAATAGTGAACATGGCACTGCTGTGTAATAGTGAACATGGCACTGCTGTGTAATAGTGAACATGGCACTGCTGTGTAATAGTGAACATGGCACTGCTGTGTAATAGTGAACATGGCACTGCTGTGTAATAGTGAACATGGCACTGCTGTGTAATAGTGAACATGGCACTGCTGTGTAATAGTGAACATGGCACTGCTGTGTAATAGTGAACATGGCACTGCTGTGTAATAGTGAACATGGCACTGCTGTGTAATAGTGAACATGGCACTGCTGTGTAATAGTGAACATGGCACTGCTGTGTAAGTGAACATGGCACTGCTGTGTAAGTGAACATGGCACTGCTGTGTAATAGTGAACGTGGCACTGCTGTGTAATAGTGAATGTGGCACTGCTGTGTAATAGTGAATATGGCACTGCTGTGTAATAGTGAATATGGCACTGCTGTGTAATAGTGAACATGGCACTGCTGTGTAATAGTAAACATGACACTGCTGTGTAATAGTGAACATGGCACTGCTGTGTAATAGTGAACATGGCACTGCTGTGTAATAGTGAAC
>WNWK01009443.1:10000-45000 GCA_009830355.1 Cherax destructor | reverse complement strand
AAGTCTCTATCCACAATAGGAAGCAAATGAGCTGCCAGGATTGCCTTGTATTTGTCACTGTTCATCGTTCCCTCAACAGTAACAAGCCATCCTGGGCCTTTAGCATTAAAACTATCCCAAAACATCTTAGGTTGGTGTTTTGGCCCTTGTTGAATGTGTCCATTCCGAAGAGGTTCACCTTTGCTCCATCTCACTACCACTGATCTGTATCCATGTACTTCAATATGCTTATTTAAAAATATAACTTTTCTCCATTCATGTGTCGTCCATCCCTTATGATCGAGTGCTCACCGCACCCATTTTTGTCTTCAAAGCAACAGTCAATAATAGTTTCTTTACTGGCTTTCTGGCAGTTGTGCCAACTTCAAGGAGCCTTCGTTGAACAGTTGAAGAATCAGCCTTTACGCCAGCTGAAGCAAAACCAGCAAAGATCTCTGTAGATCTTTGCTGGTTTTCTTGGTATCCTTCACACTATTTCTTATGATAACCTTGTCATCGTGAGGTGTTGTCTTGCTTTTTCTTCCACATTTTCCTCGATGCAGGGCTCCACAATCACCAGTGTCTTCAGCTTTCTTCGCAATCCCACCAACACTTGGCTTTGCTAGGCGCAAATTTTCAAAGACATACGAGATAATCACAAAATTTACTCATGTCCCAATTAATGTGCATACTCCTGTATTCAAGCTGCAAAACAGAAAGGTGTTGGAGGTGCAGCATTTTTTTGTATATGTCGCAGGATCTCATCCACAATGGAGCAGCTCTCAGCAGATTTAGAACTTTGCCGCATTACCCTACATCTGCCACGCCTTCGACCACAACATTGCTCTGCATCTGCCACTTCTCCGACCACAACATTGCTCTGCATCTGCCATTCCTTCGACCACAACATTGCTCTGCATCTTCCACTCCTGCCATGACATTGCTCGTCCAAATCATCCTATAGTTCTCTAGTATCCTCCTACATTTATTAGTTGCCCTGTTTTTTTGTGTCGTCAGTGAATTTCTCTCTCATTTTATTATCTTATTTAGGCCATTTATGTAGAGTGTAAACAAAGGTACCCTCTAAACTGACGCCATTGATTTGCCACCTGTGACTGCTCCCATTTTAATTTCACCCCATTTATGCAGTTATTGTTACGAATTAGACCGCCATGCCGTGATCCACGAGATCCTTTATTCCAATGCCATGTGAAACTGGGCGGGTATCTTCACTAGGTGCTGGATCAACCAGGCTGTGATGGTTATGTGAGCTAGCAGCAGCAGCCTGGGTGACCAGGCGAGCACCAGTAGAGCCTGGCCCAAGGCCTGGCTCTGGAACTAGAAAAACTTGACACTCATCAAAGGTATCCCAAAGATAATGGTGCCACTTTCTTTAACCATTTTCTTTGCTGGAATCCATCAAGCCTTACTAAACCCCAGTAAACATGGTCGTATTGTTTAACATGGTCCACCTATTACCAGCGGATATCAATTTTTTTTTTAGAAATGACTTAATTTTAAATGAATAGGTTTACCTATTCGACACGACATCGGCCGTTTCCTACCAAGGCAGGGTGACCCGAGAAAGAAGAAACACTTTCATCATCATTCACTCCATTGTCTTACTAAAGGCGTACCTACACTACAGTTAAAATAATGCTATCAACACCTCTCCTTCAGAGCACAAGCACTGTACTTTCCACCTCCAGGACTCTAGTCTGGCTAACTGTTTTCCTCTGAATCCCTTCATAACTACTACTTTGCTCACACTCCAACAGCAGGCCAAGTCACAAAACCATTCGTCCCCACTCGCTCCTATCTAATATGTTCACACGCACCTGCTGGAAGTCCAAGCCTCCTTGCATACAAAACCTCCTCTACCCCCTCCAACCTTTCCTGGGACGATCCCCACCCCGTCTTCCACTACTGATGTATATGCCCTCCAAGTCATTCTATTTTGTCTCATCCTCTCTAAATGTCCGACCCACCTCAACCCCTCCTCTGCCCTCTGGATAATACTTTTAGTAACCCCGCACCTCCTCATAATCTCAAAGTTATGGATTCTCTGCATTATATTCACACCACACATTGCCCTCAGACACGACATCTCCACTACCTCCAACCTCCTCCTTGTTGCAACATTCACTACCCATGCTTCACACACATATAAGAGCAGTGGTACCACTATATTCTCATACATACCCCTCTTTGCTTCCATGGATAACATCCTTTGTATCCACAGACTCAAAGCTAACATATTGTAATCATTTAAATCAGTCATGGTGCTTAATTTATTCACTAAATAAATATTGTTTTTAACATTAAAGTTCGAAAAATTAAGCATCAAGACTGATTTAAATGATTAAAATATGGTTAGCTTTCTTGATATACCATGATATATCAAGATATACCTTCTCTGCTGAAGAATTTTAATATCAAAGTTGAATTTAAAATCTTGATACAGTTAAAAAAAAACTTTTGATAAAAAATCCCCAAAAATGCTATCTGGAGTCTACCTGGAGGATACTCGGGGATCAACGCCCCCGCGGCCTGGTCCATGACAAGGCCTCTCGGTGGATCAGGGCCTGATCAGCTAGGCTATTACTGCTGGCCGCACGTAGTCCAACGTACGAACTACAGCCTGGCTGATCCGGCACTGACTTTAGGAATCTGTCCATCTCCCTCTTGAAGACAACCAGGGGTCTATTGGTAATTATCCTTATGCCTGGTGGGAGGCTGTTGAACAGTCTTGGGCCCCGGACAGCTATTGTGTTTTCTCTTAGTGTACTAATGGCGCCCCTACTTTTCATTGGGGGTATGTTGCATCACCTGCCAAGTGTTTTGCTTTCGTAGGGAGTGATTTCTGTGTGCAGATTAGGGACCAGTCCCTCTAGGATTTTCCAGGTGTAGATTATGATGTATCACTTTCGTCTGCGCTCCAGTGAGTACAAGTCAAGTGCTTCTAGGCGTTCCCAGTAGTTAAGCAGTAAAGGGCCTCTGTACATTCTCCTGATCTGCAATTTCACCTGCCTTGAATGGAGATGGTAATGTGCAGCAGTATTCCAGCCCAGAGAGAAGTGATTTAAAAAATGTTCTCATTATCCATCCTGTCAGTTTCCTTGCAGATGTGATAATGACACTGTTGTGATCCTTGAAGGTGAGATCTATAGACTGATTAGACTGAGTCGTATTGAAACTTCAGTATCTCACTCATTTATTTGTTGTCATCTGTGTAAGATCCGTCTTGTCTGAGCAGGAACCCTATACTAGATATGGTTTTTGCCTTGTTTTTGGCATATGAAAATAAATATATCTAATTTCTTTCAATTTCACTAATTGCTTTTAGCTCCTCTTGTCTCCTGGATCTTGTATAAGTCCTTTTACTTAAGCTCAATATTTCCCACTTCCCTGGTTAGCGCTTCCTTCCATGTTTCAGATAATTTAGTATTCTTGATTAGCTCAGTGATTCTTCGCGTTCTCCTGTAGAGGGAACGTCTCTCTCTAGTTTACTTATTTTCTTTTCTTAGGGTAATATGCCTTGAACATACTTCAGCTACCAGAAAGTTGATCTTTTCAAAGCACTGGTTAGGGTCCATGTTATTTAACATATCTTCCCAACATGTTTCATTTAGGACATTGTGGGACGTGATGGGACATGATGGGTGTGTGTACAAGATTCCTTGTTAAAAATGTGTTAAAAGTTTATTACGGTCAAACTAGCAAAAGTCTTGAACTAAGATTACAACAACATATAGCATTAGAAGTGGACAAGATTCTAATGCTCTGTTTATTTATGTTAGAGATATTAACCAACCTATTGATTTTCAAAATGCCAAGAAAGTTTAGGATTATACAAATTGGATTCATTTATAATTAATAAAATTTTGGAAGAATTTAAGATACATTCGACAAGTTAAGATCTTAAAGCTTGGGTAGAATATAAGCTGTGTTTGACAGGTTCTTGACAACCTACCTACATCATTATAAAAAGGTCAGGTGTAAATTGACATTGAGGTGTAATCTTGTCCTTATAGGCCTTTCTGTTGATCTTTTATTTTTACAGTTCTTTGATAATGTGAAAAATCATGAAAGCGCTTGGAATTTCACTATTTTTTTTGAGTGGTGGTGGTGGTGGTGTGTGTGTGTGTGTGTGTGTGTGTTATATATATATATATATATATATATATATATATATATATATATATATATATAATGTTTGTATTTTCTGTCAGTGTATTCCGGCCATTAATAAAGTACATATATAATATATATAGGGGTGGTAGAAGAAAATATTCAAACAGCTCCGGGGAGAACCTCGAGTTTTCCCCTGAGGTACGTTTATTGTCTTCTCTGAGGATGAGGGTCCCCAGCAAAGTTCTAGAGGGGGTACCTCTCTATGCAGTGGACCCTCGATTATCGGCCGTAATCCGTCCCAGGAGCTAGGCCTCAACTCGAACTGGCCGAAAATCGAACTAATATTTCCCATAAATAATGTAAATACAATTAATCCATTTCCACCCAAAAATATTCACAAAAAAATAATTTTTTTAAAAAATAAATACTATAGTTTTACATACAGAAAACAATGAGAAATAATATAAAGCACTAATTTTAATGGATAAATGAACATTTAAATCAGTTTTACCTTTATTGAAGACACTTGTTGACGTATGTGGGAGGCAGGATAAGATAGTCCTTCAACATGACACTAATATCAACTCTATGGCTTATTTATCTAGCGCAATTCATCTAATATGACATAATAAACAATAGTAATAACATAGAAACATGATATATACTCTAGAATGAGTAAAATGTCATTATGTATGAGCGGACTGGCAGTAGTGTTATTGTTGTTGGGTTTATAAGGGCCACTGACCATAAGCCGTACATATACTGCTGGTGGTGGAGGCAGCAGGCCATCACTAATTCATACTGAAACAATGTACGTAATTTATAAATAAGAACTATTTACACTTTATAAATAAGAAATACGTAATCTACACTTGTCTTGGAAGAGAGGTGGCAGAGGGCGGCGTTGATCTCAGTGCCCCTATATTACTACCTCAAACAGCAATGGAGTCATGTTTCGTGTCGTCATTTTTCTATGCTTAATCGCTTAACTGCTACACTGTTAATGCTACACTTTATCGCTGGCTGGTGCTATGGCCTTTATCGACTCATGGTGCTTTAGTATCATACATTTCGTAGAATCACTGAAGAAGGCACGTTCTTCCCTCTCTCTTCCTCCACTTTGGTACTTTGCTACAATTTTTTCTTCAATTCTATCGTGTTTGTCACTTTCTTTACCAAAGGGCTACCACTATGAAGTTTCTTTAGGCCCATGGTGGCTTATTTCACAATCACAATCAATAAACAAGCACTAAACACAATGAATTTATTGTGAAATGTAATGTTCACTCAATGGTAAACAAAGCTAGACTGGCTCATGACGCCTGCGCGAGGAGGTGCGCAAGCACTGGCGGGCAGACAGGTCTGGTACGTGCCGATTAGGTAAAACTGGTCAATTAGCAAGAACTCATCTAAAATTAAGTCCGTTCTAAAATTTTCTCTTATACGTTTAAAAATATATTTTTTTCTTTTATGTTAATGTAAGAATTTATAATTTTGTACCAAGAGAAACTTTGAAAACCTACCTAACCTTATTACAACAAGCGCAATTTAATTTAGCCTAACCCAACTAAATATATTTTAGATACGTTAACAATAATTTAATAATAAACAAACACAATGAAATATATTTTTTTCTTTAGGTTCAGAATGATTTTTGCGAAATTATTGCATACACAAGTTTTCGCTTGTCTTATATGGCAAGAAGAGCATTGCTATTTAAGCCAAAATCGCAAGTTTTACCTAATCGGCACGACATATATATATATATATATATATATATATATATCAATAACTACACTGCACTAGCCAGGGGTCGAACCCATGATGCTTTGGCCCGCCTCATGATGAGCGAAAACACACGATGCTCTAGCCTACTGAACCACACAATCCTTAAGAGTAGCGCATCCAGTAGGACTGAATGTTGTACTCGCTACCCAAGGACATATGGTGGTGTGGACGCCTCTAAGCTAATTTCATTCTCCTCCCTGTTTGGTGTACTAGCTCAACAAGCAGTATATTATATTATTGTGACCATGAACGAGTGGTATTGATCAGGGAGTCCCAAAAGTCTAGAGAATATGGAGAACTTGCCCAATCATTATGTTTGTTCCCATAGGCTCGAAGACCCTTGGCTCATGGGAAAAGAGTGCATCTAAGTTCCTTAAGGAGCTAGGCAAAAGACTCACCAGGGCAACTAGGGATCCCAGGGCAGCTAGTTTTCTGTTCCAGCGACTCGGCGCTGGTGTTCAGAGGGGTAATGCATGCTGTATTTTGGGCACACGCCCCTGCTCTGAGGAACTGGATAAGATTTTCGCATTATAATCAAACACGTAACATGTACTAGGTATGTATCTCTCACACCTCATGTACTGTATATGCCATCTTTATATCAACAATGTATCTCTTAAATCTTCTGAACAATATTATGTAATAAAATATATCTATTGGTAAAAAAGATTGAAAAAATGTGGTGGTAGGGAAAGTGGAATATTCAAACGGCTTCAGGAAAAAATCCAAATTTTCTTCCTTAAAGCCTTTTTATCCACTTCTCCGAGGCTATGGGTCCCACAGTTTACACCAGAGGTAATATATATATATATATATATATATATATATATATATATATATATATATATATATATATATATATATATATATATATATATATATATGTCGTGCCGATTAGGTAAAACTTGCGATTTTGGCTTAAATAGCAACGCTCACCTTGCCATATAAGACAAGTGAAAATTTGTGTATGCAATAATTTCGCAAAATCATTCCTGGAACATAACGAAAAATATATTTCTGTTCCGGTGGTGTTATTATAAATTAATGTTAACGTATCTAAAATATATTTATTCGCTAGTAAATAAAGCCTTGTTGTAATAGGTAGGTAGGTTTCAAAGTTTCTCTTGGTACAAAATGTATCAAATTCTTACATTAACAATAATATGAATAAAATATATCTTTAGTAAAGATTGAAAAATTTTAGAAAGGACTAATTCACGGTTCAGATGAGTTCTTAGCTACATTGACCAGTTTTACCTAATGGACGACATATATATATATATATATATATATATATATATATATATATATTATATATATAATGCAACCAGGGCTCTCCCGAACATGAAAATTAAAATCAGCACGCTGTTCATGCAAGGTGTCACGATTATGGTGTGAGGTGAGGTAAGAGTGGGTGTGGTGTGAGAGGTGAGGTAAGAGTGTGGTGTGAGAGGTGAGGTAAGAGTGTGGTGTGAGAGGTGAGGTAAGAGTGTGGTGTGAGAGGTGAGGTAAGAGTGTGGTGTGAGAGGTGAGGTAAAAGTGAGTGTGGTGTGAGAGGAGGTAAGAGTGAGTGTGGTGTGAGAGGTGAGGTAAAAGGAGTGTGGTGTGAGAGGTGAGGTAAAAGTGAGTGTGGTGTGAGAGGTGAGGTAAGAGTGAGTGTGGTGTGAGAAGTGAGGTAACACTGGTCTGCATTTGGAATATTTTTAATTTTTATTTTTATTCATGTTTGCGATCTTACATATTCTTGGGCTTCTGATTGTAAATATCTAAACCATTTTGCTCTATCACGTAAGGACTTTGAATAAAATACAAATTAATGATAGAAAATTTGAATTTTAAATAAATTGTTACTGTATTAAAATTAGGCAAGTAATTATGGAAAAAAACACTGTTAGTTTTAAGAACAGATGAATTCCAAATCAACATGAATCAATTCAAATGATTTTATTAAAAAATATGCTCGTAATGGTTAGCCTACATATTGAATCAAAGGAAGGAGGAAAGCTTTGATCTTCGCTTGTGCTGTGCATCGAGACCATTACGTTTCAATGACCAGCAGTAATCCGCCATCATGCTGACATTCCATTTGCCCTTGTATTGAGTTTCCATGGTGCAAATATCCTGATGGAACCGCTCTCCTTGTTCCTCACTGTAGTCCTCACAATTGTTGGGAAAATAGTCAAGATGTGAATTCAAAAAGTGCATCTTCACACTTATTCTAGACCCAAGTTGTTGGAAACTTGAAATTAGGTCTTGGATAATTTTTTTCATATTCGGGGGAAGCGCCTGTTTCCCAGGAAGTTGTGGACAATCTGCTTGAATGAAAACCAGGCATTCACCTCGACACCTGCTAATGCTTCATCAAAATGCTTGTCCTTCATCAGTTCCCGAATCTGAGGGCCAACAAAGATTCCTGCCTTTAGCTTGCCTTCACTTATACGAGGAAACTTTGACTCCAGGTACTTGAAAGCAATTCCAGTCTTGTTCAAGGCCTTCACAAAATTTTTCATAAGCCCTAATTTGATGTGGAGTGGTGGCAGCAGAATTTTCTTGGGGTCAACTAGTGGCAAAGTTTTCACGTTGTGATTTCCGGGTAAGAAGCTGGTTCATGGTGGCCAGTTTTTTTTGTTTATAGTGCTGGCTGTCTGCCCTACTATCCCAAAGACACACAAAACAGGGATACTTGGTGTATCCGCCTTGAAGACCTAGTAGGAGAGCAATAACTTTTAAATCACCACAAATGAGAAAATTGTGATTCTGGTACTTGATTGCAGATATTAGTGTCTTCGTATTTGCCTAAGTTTCTGGCATTTGGACACAATGGCCAATTGGCACAGATGCAGCTGTGTTGGCATTGTAGAGAAGTACAGCCTTTAAACTTCTTTTAGAAGAATCAATGAAGAGTCTCCATTCATCTGCTTTGTATGACATTCCCATGTGTTCAATAAGGCCAGAAATATTTGAACAGAAAACTAAAGATTCCTCTTTGTCAAAGAACTGAGTGAATTCCGCTTCATGATGGCAGTATCAAACGAATGTTCCAGGAGCTGGAAGCTTGTGTTCCTTCAGTCTAGAGCCAAGTAACTGTGAACTTTGTTTTGGAAGGTTAAGGTCTCTCACCAAGTCATTGAGGTCAACTTGGCTGAAGGGTTTGGGATCGTCATTTGTTGGTGGTTCATAGTCTACTTCCATCTCCTTAGAATCACTGGTATCAGACTTTGATGAAATTTGCGATGTCTCAGGTGGCACAGGTACAGGAATATCTTCAGAGTGTGGAACAGCCTTATTGCTGAAGGAATATTTGGGTATATTATGCGATCTTTAGTCTTGTTGACTCCAGCTATTTTAGTCATATAAAAGTAGCAGTCATCGTGGTGGTTCATCTGCTCCCGCCATACCATTGGTACTCCAAAGTGCATACATTTAAGTTTTCTAACTGACCACATTTGGAGCTTACTGATGCAACTCTTGGAAGCTTTGTGTGGTGCCATTGGTTTGTCCTTGTCTCCAAGTTTGCAGCCAAAATAAGCAAAGTAGCAGCGCTTCAATAAAGGAGTAATGTTACTCCGGAAATCTGAAGGTGTGAATTGCCCGCAGACATAGCAAAATATGACTGGTGAATTTATGCAGCCTCTAGACATATTAATAATCTGAAAATAAAGAAAAATAGATTTAACTTTTAATTCAATATAAGGTAAGCATTTTAATTGGTAATATACCACTTTCTTATGTTATACGAAAAGAGAAAAGTAAGGTTTCCGTATAACTTGACAACCTGATGGGATAGAGATGAATAAAAAACAACGAATCACTATTTTCCATATATATACCGAAAAAGACACCATAGTCAATAAAAAGAATCATGCAGACCAGTGTAATAGTGGGTGTGGTGTGAGAGGTGAGGTAATAGTGGGTGTGGTGTGAGAGGTGAGGTAAGAGTGAGTGTGGTGTGAGAGGTGAGGTAAGAGTGAGTGTGGTGTGAGAGGTGAGGTAATAGTGGGTGTGGTGTGAGAGGTGAGGTAAGAATGAGTGGTGAGAGGGGTGCGGTAAGAGTGAGTGTGGTGTGAGAGGTGAGGTAAGAGTGAGTGTGGTGTGAGAGGTGCGGTAAGAGTGAGTGTGGTGTGAGAGGTGCGGTAGAGTAAGTGTGGTGTGAGAGGTGCGGTAGAGTGGGTGTGGTGTGAGAGGTGCGGTAAGAGTGGGTGTGGTGTGTGAGAGGTGAGGTAATAGTGGGTGTGGTGTGAGAGGTGAGGTAATAGTGGGTGTGGTGTGAGAGGTGAGGTAATAGTGGGTGTGGTGTGAGAGGTGAGGTAATAGTGGGTGTGGTGTGAGAGGTGAGGTAATAGTGGGTGTGGTGTGAGAGGTGCGGTAAGAGTGAGTGTGGTGTGAGAGGTGCGGTAAGAGTGAGTGTGGTGTGAGAGGTGCGGTAAGAGTGGGTGTGGTGTGAGAGGTGCGGTAAGAGTGGGTGTGGTGTGAGAGGTGCGGTAAGAGTGGGTGTGGTGTGTGAGAGGTGAGGTAATAGTGGGTGTGGTGTGTGAGAGGTGAGGTAAGAGTGGGTGTGGTGTGAGAGGTGAGGTAATAGTGGGTGTGGTGTGAGAGGTGAGGTAAGAGTGGGTGTGGTGTGTGAGAGGTGAGGTAATAGTGGGTGTGGTGTGAGAGGTGAGGTAATAGTGGGTGTGGTGTGAGAGGTGAGGTAATAGTGGGTGTGGTGTGAGAGGTGAGGTAATAGTGGGTGTGGTGCGAGAGGTGAGGTAATAGTGGGTGTGGTGTGAGAGGTGAGGTAAGAGTGAGTGTAGCGTGAGAGGTGTGCGCGGTCAGAGAGTAGAGCGAGACTTGAAACTCGTCACATGTATATCAAAGGTAGGCACTGATGGTGCTGACGACACACGTACATTTTCTACAACTATATTGCTACCTTATCATTGGTCTGGTATATTTGCCCCGGAATATGTTCTTTCAAGGCAAATTTACCTATAAGACGGTCTCTTTTTCCCATCAAGAGATTGATTTTTTTTGAGCACCGATTAAAGATAATTCAGTTATTTTTGTGTTGAGAGGACAGGGTCTTGTGTGCGTAATTGAAGGTTCTTTCCCTGTGTGTGTGTACGTTCATTAACGGTTGTCAGAGGCAGTTGTCGTTTAACACTTGACCTATTTTGTGTTTGCGCGCATGTGCGTGCGTGTGTGCACTCACCTATTTGTGGTTGCAGGGGTCGATTCACAGCTCTTGGCCCTGCCTATTCACTGATCGCTACTAGGTCCTCTCTCTCCCTGCTCCATGAGCTTTATCAAACTTCGTTTTAAATCTATGTATGGTTCCTGCCTCCACTACGTCACTTTCTAGGCTATTAAACTTCCTGACAATTCTATGACTGAAGAAATACTTCCTAACATCCCTTTGACTCATCTGAGTCTTCAACTTCCAATTGTGACCCCTTGTTTCTGTGTCCCCTCTCTGGAACATCCTGTCTTTGTCCACCTTGTCAATTCTTCGCAGTATTTCATATGTAGTTATGTCTCCCCTAACCCTCCTGCCCTCCAGTGTCATCAGGCCAATTTAGCTTAACCTTTCTTCGTAGGGCAATCCCCTTAGTTCTAGGACTAGTCTTGTTGCAAACATTTGCACTTTCTCTAATTTCTTGACGTGCTTGACCAGGTGTGGATTCCATACTGGTGCTGCATACTCCAATATGGGCCTGATGTACATGGTGTACAGAGTCTTAAACGATTCCTTATTGAGGTATCGGAACGCTATTCTTAGGTTTGCCAGGCGCCCATATGCTTCGGCAGTTATCTGGTTGATGTGTGCCTCAGGAGATGTGTTCGGTATTAGACTCACCCTAAGACCTTTTATCTTGAGTGAGGTTTGCAGTCTTTGGCCACCTAGATTATACTGTTTGTGGTCTTCTTTGCCCTTCCCCGATCTTTATGACTTTGCATTTGGCGGGGTTAAATTCAAGGAGCCAGATGCTGGACCAGGCTTGTAGCCTGTCCAGGTCTCTTTGTAGTCCTGCCTGATCCTCATCTGATTTAATTCTTCTCATTAACTTCACATCTGCAAACAGGGACACTTCTGAGTGTATCCCTTCCGTCATGTCATTCACATATACCAAAAACAGCACAGGTTCTAGGACTGACCCCTGTGGAACCCCTCTAGTCACAGGTGCCCACTCTGATGCATCGTCACGTACCATGACTCGTTGTTGCCTCCCTGTCAGATATTCTCTGATCCATTGCAGTGCCTTTCCTGTTATGCATGCCTGTTCCTCTAGCTTTTGCATTAACCTCTTGTGTGGAACTGTGTCGAAGGCCTTCTTGTAGTCCAATAAAATGCAATCTATCCACCCCTCTCTCTCGTGAATTACTTCCATTACCTTGTCATAAAACTCCAGCAGGTTTGTGACACAGGATTTTCCTTCCCTGAAACCATGCCTTTGCATACTATACTTGTCAGTGACAGGTCTGTAGTTTAATGCCTTGGGTCTGTTTCCTTAAAAATTGGGACTACATTTGCTATCTTCCATACCTCAGGTAGTTGCCCAGTTTCAATGAATGTGTTGAAGATTTTTGTTAGTGGCACACACAGCATCTCGGCTCCCTCTCTAAGGACCCACGGAGAGATGTCCGGTCCCACTTCCTTTGAGGATGCTGTCATTTTCGTATTGTCGCTGAACCTCCCTTCTTATCTGTGAATATTTGTTTCTGGCTCTTTGGCTAATCTCTCTATTTTCCTGGGTTCTTTGTCTTCTGTACTTTTTCCATTTTCTAGTGCCCTTAGTTTTTGCCTCCCTACACTTTAGGGTGAACCAAGGACTCGTTCTGGTCTTCCCATTATTTCTGTTTTTTCCTTGGGAACAAACCTCACCTCTGCCTCCTTGCATTTTGTTGTCACATAGTCCATTTCTTTTACTGGTTTTCCTGCTAATTCTCTTTCCCACTGAATGTCTTGCAGGAAGTTCCTCATGCCTGTGTAGTCCTCCCTTTTGTAGTTTGGCTTCTCCCATCCTATTCCTGCTACCCTCTCCACTTGTAGCTCAATTATGTATTCAAAACACAGAACCACATGATCACTAGCTCCAAGGGGCCTTTCATACATGATATCCTCAATGTCCGAACTACCCAAGATAAATACTAGGTCCAGTCTTGCTGGTTCATCCTCGCCTCTCTGGTAGTGTCTCTTACATGTTGATGCATGAGGTTTTCCAGTACCACATCCATCATCTTGGCGCTCTATGTTCCAGGACCCCCATGGGGCTCCAGGTTTTCCCAGTCAATCTCCTCGTGTGTAATTAAAATCATCCATATCTAGTAACTTTGCTCTACCCATGTGAGCTCTTCTGGCCACCTTGGCCTGTTGTGTCTATCATTGCTCTGTTGCTTCGGATACTTCTCTTGGCCTCCTGCAGTTCTGTGGCAGGTTGTACATAACTGCAATTACCACTTTATGGCCCCCAGACTGGATTGTTCATACTTTGTAGTCCCTTTTGCCCATTCCCTCAATTTCTTCAAATCCCCACCGGTTTTTGATGAGCAGTGCAACTCCTCCTCCCCCTCTGTTCCCTCTATCTTTCCTCAGGATTTGATATTTGGGTGGAAAGATTGTATCTGTTATCATCTTAGTGAGTTTTGTTTCTGTGAGCTCTATTATGTCTGGGGATGTCTACTTGATTGTTTCATGCCGCTCCTCACATTTATTTGTTATTCCGTCTGCATTTGTACACCAAACCTTCAACTTCTTTTCTAAAACTGTGGTCTGGGGGGTACGTTGGGGTTGGGGAAGCGGGAGACCTGATGAGGAACTTTGGACGGTTGCTGTGAAGGTGGAGTTTGTAATGAGGTGGGTGGGGGCATTGGGTACGGCATGTGTGTTTTGGTTATAATGTTTGGTTGCATTGGGGTTGTCCTGGTTTGGGGGATTCTGTAGGTGGTTGAGAGAGGTTGTATTTGATCTTCCTCCTGAGTCTGGGTTCTCCTGTCCATCTCCATTTTTGCCTCTCCTTTTGTCTTTGTACCCTCTCAGTTTCTGCCTACTCATGTTCTGTCATGGTCGAGATACACCCTCCGGTACGCTGACATGTCCCTTAGATGTGCTTTCTCCTGCAGGATCCTGTTTTGAGCCGATTCTGCCTTGAAAATCACTTTGAATTGCCGGTGTCTTCCTCTTGCAAACCCCCTTATTCTCAGAAAATTTGTCAGCTGGGTCATATCGTCTTCTTCTATTGCTTTCATGATGTTTTCAATCGCTTTTATCTCCCCTTTTCTTCCTTCTTCATAAGTTTCCCCTTCAACTTCCTGGAGCCCTTAAACAAAGACTGATCTCTCCCCTTCATTTTCTCACTGCATATCCCTCCGTTGCAGCTTTCCTTTGTTAAGTAAAAGGACACAAATGGAACTAATGTGACATTTTATTGTGGCAAAGTTTCGCTCTCCAGGAGATAATATTGCATACCCGTAGTAAGAGATAATATTGCATACCCGTAGTAAGAGATAATATTGCATACCCGTAGTAAGAGATAATATTGCATACCCGTAGTAAGAGATAATATTGCATACCCGTAGTAAGAGATAATATTGATACGTAGTAAGAGATAATATTGCATACCCGTAGTAAGAGATAATATTGCATATCCGTAGTAAGAGATAATATTGCATACCCGTAGTAAGAGATAATATTGCATACCCGTAGTAAGAGATAATATTGCATACCGTAGTAAGAGATAATATTGCATACCCGTAGTAAGAGATAATATTGCATACCCGTAGTAAGAGATAATATTGCATACCCATAGTAAGAGATAATATTGCATACCCGTAGTAAGAGATAATATTGCATACCCGTAGTAAGAGATAATATTGCATACCCGTAGTAAGAGATAATATTGCATACCCGTAGTAAGAGATAATATTGCATACCCGTAGTAAGAGATAATATTGCATACCCGTAGTAAGAGATAATATTGCATACCCGTAGTAAGAGATAATATTGCATACCCGTAGTAAGAGATAATATTGCATACCCGTAGTAAGAGATAATATTGCATACCCGTATAGTACTAGAGTGTTCATTGAGACGTTTCGCTCACATGAGTTATCAGTCCAATGCTTGTACATAGTGAGGCAGTAGTGAGTAACTTGGTACTGGGATGTGGTAATATGTGATTCTCAGCTTCTGTTTTCTGTGGATCATGCGTAATCAACCAGGATGTTACTGCTGGCAATCAACATACAAACCACAGCCCGGCTGTCTTAACCTTATGTTACTACTCTTAAGAAAGAAGGATGTAACTTCCGCAGTAGGTGTTATAGCCTGGCAGGTGCTTCTTCACTAGCGTGGGGAGGAGACCAAGTAAGGCTTCTTTCTGGCAGTGAGGATTTTTTAAAACTGAATTACATCCACAGCGTGTGGCTACCCTGTTAGCCACACTGGAGGATACAAGCTATGCTATGCTTCTTTCATCACACACGATTGATTTCATACGATAATGTATTGTCATCTTGAGGTGGGAGCCTTCAGCAGGACCAGCTGGCTCTCCCCAAGTATTCCATAATGCAGTCACCATCTAACTGAATGACGTATCACCTGGGCAGTATAATTGTTAAGGATATTGTTATATAATATAAAATAGCACACGTGTGCAACACATTGCATGTGTAGAGTGAAGGTGTGAACATTAGGGAATGTCAACAATATTTATGTTCTTGATCATATCTTCAGGCTTATAACATACATGTGCATAGATTTTCTAAATTTTATTTTCAAAATATGTATGTACTCACCTATTTGTACTCACATATTTGTGGTTGCAGGGGTCGAGTCATAGCTCCTGGCCCCGCCTCTTCACTGATTGCTACTAGGTCCTCTCTCTCCCTGCTCCATGAGCTTTATCAAACCTCGTCTTAAAACTATGTATGGTTCCTGCCTCCACTATGTCGCTTTCTAGGCTATTCCACTTCCTGACAACTCTATGACTGAAGAAATACTTCCTAACATCCCTTTTACTCATAGGAGTCTTCAACTTCCAATTGTGACCCCTTGATTCTGTGTCCCCTCTCTGGAACATCTTGTCTCTGTCCACCTTATCTATTCCTCGCAGTATTTTATATGTCGTTATCATGTCTTCCCTAACCCTCCTGTCCTCTAGTGTCGTCAGGCCGATTTCCCTTAACCTTTCTTCGTAGGACAATCCTCTTAGCTCTGGGACTAGTCTTGTTGCAAACCTCTGCACTTTATCTAATTTCCTGACGTGCTTGATCAGGTGTGGGTTCCAAACTGGTGCTGCATACTCCAGTATGGGCCTATTATATTACCATATTATATTACCATATAATTGATAGCACTGTGGTCACTCTAAACCACACACAGTTGACCCTGGAGTCTCACTGTTCTACCACACCACTTCTAGGTCACTATCATCACTACACTTCTAGGTCACTATCATCACTACACTTCTAGGTCACTATCATCACTACACTTCTAGGTCACTATCATCACTATACTTTTAGGTCACTATCATCACTATACTTCTAGGTCACTCTCATCACTATACTTCTAGGTCACTATCATCACTGACCACCCACCATCACTTCTATGTCACTATCATCACTACACTTCTAGGTCACTATCATCACTACACTTCTAGGTCACTATCATCACTACACTTCTAGGTCACTATCATCACTACACTTCTAGGTCACTATCATCACTACACTTCTAGGTCACTATCATCACTACACTTCTAGGTCACTGTTATCACTACACTTCTAGGTCACTATCATCACTACACTTCTAGGTCACTATCATCACCAGCATCACTTCTAGGTCACTATCATCACTGACCACCCAGCATCACTTCTAGGTCACTATCATCACTGACCACCCAGCATCACTTCTAGGTCACTATCATCACTACACTTCTAGGTCACTATCATCACTACACTTCTAGGTCACTATCATCACTACACTTCTAGGTCACTATCATCACGTCATCACTTCTAGGTCACTATCATCACTACACTTCTAGGTCACTATCATCACTACACTTCTAGGTCACTATCATCACTACACTTCTAGGTCACTGCTATCATCACTACACTTCTAGGTCACTATCATCACTACACTTCTAGGTCACTATCATCACTACTTCAGGTCACTATCATCACTACCTTCTAGGTCACTATCATCACTACACTTCTAGGTCACTATCATCACTACACTTCTAGGTCACTATCATCACTACACTTCTAGGTCACTATCATCACTACACTTCTAGGTCACTATCATCACTACACTTCTAGGTCACTATCATCACTACACTTCTAGGTCACTATCATCACTTCACTTCTAGGTCACTATCACTACACTTCTAGGTCACTATCATCACTACACTTCTAGGTCACTATCATCACTACACTTCTAGGTCACTATCATCACTACACTTCTAGGTCACTATCATCACTGGCCACCCACCATCACTTCTAGGTCACTATCATCACTGACCACCCACCATCACTTCTAGGTCACTATCATCACTGACCACCCAGCATCACTTCTAGGTCACTATCATCACTGACCACCCACCATCACTTCTAGGTCACTATCATCACTGACCACCCACCATCACTTCTAGGTCACCATCATCACTGACCACCCACTATCACTTCTAGGTCACTATCATCACTACACTTCTAGGTCACTATCATCACTGACCACCCACCATCACTTCTAGGCCACTATCATCACTGACCACCCAGCATCACTTCTAGGTCACTATCATCACTGACCACCCACCATCACTTCTAGGTCACTATCATCACCACACTTCTAGGTCACTATCATCACTGACCACCCACCATCACTTCTAGGTCACTATCATCACTACACTTCTAGGTCACTATCATCACTGACCACTTAGCAACACGTCTTCAAGTCTTGAACTTGTACTCATTGGAGCGGAGGAGAGAGAGATACATGATAATATATACCTGGAAAGTACTTGAGGGCCTGGTCCCAAATCTGCACACTGCGTCAGGGTCTACCAGCACTCCTAGGGAACCAGCAGCTGTGTCAGGGTCTACTAGCAGTGCTAGGGGTCCAGCAACTGTGTCCGGGGTCCACTTGCAGTGCTAGGGGACCAGCAGCTGTGTCAAGGTCTACCAGCAGTGCTAGGGAACCAGCAGCTGTGTCAGGGTCTACCAGCAGTGCTAGGGGACCAGCAGCTGTGTCAGGGTCTACCAGCAGTGCTAGGGAACCACCAGCTGCGTCAGGGTCTACCAGCAGTCCTAGGGAACCACCAGCTGCGTCAGGGTCTACCAGCAGTGCTAGTGAACCAGCAGCTGTGACAAGGTCTACCAGCAGTCCTAGGGAACCAGCAGCTGTGTCAGGGTCTACCAGCAGTCCTAGGGAACCAGCAGCTGTGACAAGGTCTACCAGCAGTCCTAGGGAACCAGCAGCTGTGTCAGGGTCTACCAGCAGTCCTAGGGAACCAGCAGCTGTGTCAGGGTCCCAAATCTGCACACTGCCATAACAACATACTTTATTGAGACTTTATTGAGACATGGTACAGTGAGAGATATGGGAGGAAGTGTAAAATAAACCCAGTGAGGAGCAGGGGTGCGGTGGGGACAATACGGGAGCACTGTATTAACATCCGGGGTCCCAGACTATTCAACATCTTACCAGAAGATATCCGAAACACGGCTGGAACCAGTGTAGAAGCCTTCAAGAGGAAACTGGACAAGTATCTTCACCGGGTGCCAGATCAACCAGGCTGTGATGGATATGTGGGGCAGCGGGCCTCCAGCAGCAACAGCCTGGTTGACCAGGCAAGCACCAGACGAGCCTGGCCCATGGCCGGACTCAGAGAGTAGATAAACTCTCGAAACTCTTCAAAGGTATATCAAAGGTATATCCTATCATTTTCCTCGCAGATGCGATAGTGGCACTGTTGTGGTCCTTGAAGGTGAGATCCTTAGACATTACCACTCCCAGGATCTTAATATTACTTTTCCGCTCTATTGTGTGATAAGAGTTTGTAGTATACTCAGTCCTAGTTATTATTTCCTCCAGATTTTCATAACGGAGTAGTTGGAATTTGTCTTCATTGAACATGTAAGAGAAGGGATGTTGAGTAAGTTTAATTTCAACAACCATAGAATTGCCTGGGAAAAAGTAAACCAAGAACTATCAGACATATCCTGGGAATCAGACATGAACATCCTAAATTCCCACCAGTACCTAGAGAAGCTGAGCTTAGGAGCATACCAGGTCTGCGTTAAACAATTGAGGAAGCCCAGAAGATCAGATATAGAGAGAGAGCGTAGGAGATGGTACAGAAGAAGAAAACGGGTTACTGAATTGTTGAAAAACACAAATATGTCGCAGCAGAGGAAAGATATTCTTAGCCGAGAGATCACTGAATTAGAGCAAAAATTTAGGATGTCATACCTGACAAACGAAGTACAAAGGGAACAAAAGGTCATTCAGGATATTGCAAGAAACCCAAAATATTTTTATTCCCATGCAAACTCCAAGCTAAGAGCTGCCTGTAGAATTGGACCATTATAGAGATAATCTTATACTGACGATGAACAGGAAATGAGTGAAATCCTAAAAGAACAGTATGAGTCGGTGTTCAGCAACCCACTAAATGAGAGTGCAGACATAGCTCCTCTGCATAAGGGAGGTAGTAGAGCACTAGCTAAAGACTACAGAACAGTAGCCCTAACTTCTCGATCATGCCTGCACAGCTGCTGAACCATTATGACAGAATTACGGAGGCGTTGGAAGAAGACCAAAATGGAAATGTGATTTACACAGATTTTGCAAAGGTGTTTGACAAATGCGATTATGGAGTGATAGCTCTCAAAATGAGAGCCATGGGCATTACGGGAAGGTAGGCAAATGGATTTTCGAGTTCCTAACACATAACACAAAAATTAGTAGTAAACAGACCGAAATCCAGCACCAGCGAGGTAAAAAGCTCAGTTCCCCAAGGCACTGTCCTGGCACCTCTGCTGTTTCTCATCTTCATAGCAGACATAGAGAAAAACACCCGTCACACTTTTGTATCATTTGCAGTTGACACCAAAATAAGCATGAAAGTCACTACGGTAAAAGACAGAGAAAATTTACATGGAAGACACAAGCAAGGTTTTCCAGAGGGCAGTGGAGAACAACATGACGTTCAATGGTGATAAGTTCCAGCTGCTAAGGTATGGAAAGAATGAAGAACTCAAAAGAAACACTGTATACAAAACTCAAGAGGGTCGCCAAATAGAACGAAAGGAACACTTAAAAGACTTGGGAATAATTATGTCAGCTGACCTTTCTTTCAAAGAACATAAGACAAAGATCACGACAGCCAGGAAGATGACGGGATGGGTATTGAGAACCTTTAAAACAAGCGAAATAATGGCAATGGTGACACTCGTCAAATTGTTAGTGTTCCCTCGTTGGGAATATTGCTCAGTACTGACGGCCCCGTTCAAAGCAGGAGAAATATCAGAGCTGGAACAAATACAGAGATCGTTTACGGCACACACAGAACCAGTAAAGCACTTTAATTACTGGGAATTCCTTAAAGTCTTAAAACATGCACTCACTTGAGCGGAGGAGAGAGAGATACATGATAATATATACCTAGAAAGTACTCGAGGGCCTGGTCCTAAATCTGCACACTGCCATAACAGCATACCGGAGCGAGAGATATAGGAGGAAGTGCAAAATAAACCTAGTGAAAAGCAGGGGCGCGGTGGGCACAATAAAGGAATACTGTATCAACATTCGTGGCCCCAGATTATTCAACATCTTGCCAAAAGATATCAGAAACACGGCTGGTACAAGTATAGAAGTCTTCAAGAGGAGACTGGACAAGTATCTTCACCAAGTACCGGATCAACCAGGCTGTGGGGCAGCGGGCCTCCAGCAGCAACAGCCTGGTTGACCAGGCAAGCACCAGACGAGCCTGGCCCATGGCCGGTCTCCGAAATTAGAGAGACTCTTGAAACTCATCGAAGGTATCATGTTGTTTTCTTGCCCAATTGGAAAACTTGGTTTATATCTTCTTGGAGATTTACCGTCTCCTCAGTAGATGACTCTCATGCAGATCCTAGAATCGTCTGCAAAGGATGATACGGTGCTATGGTTTACATCTCTGTCTGTTATGAAGATGAGGAACAGGATGGGGGTGAGTACTGTGCTTTGTGGAACAGAACTCTTCATTATGGTAGCTTCCTATTTAACTCTGTTTAAGACAACTATTTGTGTTCAATTGGTTAAAAAGTTAAAGATCCATCTCCCCACTTTGCCATTTTTCCCTTTAGCACTCATTTTGTGCTCTTACACCATGATCGCACTTGCTGAAGACTTTTGCAAAATCTGCATTATGTTTGTCTTCCAGGGCATCCAAGACCATATCATAGTGGTCCAGTAGTTACGAGAGGCAGAAGCGACTTGCTCTGAACCCATGTTGCCGTGGATTGTATAATTGTTGGGAATCCAAGTGGTTTACAGTCATGCTTCTTAGTACTCTTTCAAAGATTTTTATGATGTGGGACGTTAGAGCTATTGGTCTGTAGTTCTTAGCTATTGCTTTACTGTTACCTTTATGGAGTACGGCTATATCCATTGTTTTTAGTGACTGGAATTTCACCCATGTCCATAGCATACTTAGTGCATGCCAAAGGTGTTTCTTGAAGTTATCAATGAACACACAGTTCTACGAATCTGGGCCTGGGGCTGAGTTCATATTGACAATGGCTTTCTCAGAGTCTAGTGGAGTTAAGGTTATGTTAGAGATTTGGCACATATTGACAGGGTTTTGAGGATCATTCATGAAAAAATAATTTGGATTGTCGATCTTTAGATTGATTAGTGGCTCGCATTGAGATTTCGTATTGAGATTTCAGTATCATACTTATTTCTTTGTTGTCATCTGTGTAACTTCCATCTTGTCTGAGCAGGGGCCCGATACTAGATGTGGTTGTTGCCTTGTTTTTGGCATATGAAAAGAAATATTTCAAATATCTTTCAGTTTCACTAATCGCTTTTAGGTCTTCCTGTCTCTCCTGGATTCTGTATGAATCCTTTAACTTAAGCTCAATATTTTCCTCTTCCCTGGTTAGCGCTTCCTTCCGTGTTTCAGATAATCTAGCGTTCTTTAGGAGCTCAGTGATTCTTCGCCTTCTCCTGTAGAGGGAGCGTCTCTCTCCAGTTTATGCCTTGAGCATACTTCAGCTGCCAGGAAGTTGATCTTTTAAAAGCACTGGTTAGGGTCCATGTTATTTAAGATATCTTCCCAACATATTTCATTTAGGACATGGTTTGTCTGATCCCAGTTGATATTCTTGTTGTTGAAGTTGAATTTGGTGAAGGCACCCTCGTAGCTGTATTCTGTTTGCTGGTCAGGACCCATGTGCATGTAAGTCTGGACTTCAATTAGATTGTGATCTGAATTAGTTATTTTTGATAATATGTTTCTTACTAGGTCCTCATTATTTGTGAAAATAAGGTCAGTTGTGTTCTTGTCTTGTTGGCTCCACTATCTGCTGGCTTAGGGTATGTTTATTGCAGAAATTCAACAGCTCATGTGTATGTAACCTTTCATCTGAGCTGCCTCTAGGGATTATTTCTGCTATAACACTATTTGCAACATTCTTCCATTTTGTATGTCTTAGATTGAAATCAACAAGCAGCAAGATGTTTGGGGATGGGACTGGAAGGTTTTCCAGACGTTGTCAATTTTGGTTCTCGATCTTTAGTTCTCGATAGAAGTTTTCAAAAGGAAACTAACTGAATTGCTACCTTCAAAAGGTGTCAGGTTGAGTATTACGAAGACAAGGAGTGTTATATAGCGTGTTGTACCTGGCTGTGAAGATAGAATACCAGCAAGGATGAAATCAATAATGCAAGTGAGGAATGCCAAGGATAAAAGCATACACCAGTGGTTGCTTTTTGAGTATTCATATACTCCAACACACATGTTATTTACAGTATTTACGTAAGATATTGGCAGATATATATAGTTTAACAAATGATAGAGCAGGAAGGGTACTCTCCCTGACTACAACTTGTACACCCATACAACAGACAGGACTCGAGTGAGAGACTGACCTCCAAGGCATATTCTAGTTACAAGGAAAGATGTCTTGGAGCTCCCTCCAACTCTGGGTAACTTCTACAAATGGTAGTTTTTCTGCTATGAGAGAAGGGGACCTTCACACACATCAGCAATAAACTACCGGTCTTTAAGTGGTTTAGCGCTTCTTTTGATTATAATAATAATAATACCGGTCTTTAAACTCATTATTGATGGAATGCAGGACTGTGTGGTTGTGTAATGCTCGCTGAATTAAAATGACATTCTCAGTGCACACCACATTCAGAAAAGTTGTGGTGACTAGGTACTCATGTAGGAAGCTAGCAGCAACAGCCTGGTTTACCAGGCTCTCAAGGAAGCCAAGGTTCATGCCAGCCTTGCGAAGGTAGAATCATTCATAAAACCAGTCAGAGGCGTCTTACTGACAGACTTTACCTCTGACTTTACCCTCTGACTGGGTTCTCCGGCCACTGGCTTTCCCACCGGCTGGGTGACTAGCTTAATTAAAAGTCTGCATCATTGCAGGAATGCTGCAGATAACACTGTCACCTCAGTATTTCTGGTGGCTGCCAGTCTCAGAAGTTGTTATACTTTTCTCTGAACTATTTAACCAGAATGAGAGTTAACTACAATGTAGCTTGAACTATGGCCCAAATATAGTGTATGGGTTTTCTACCTCTTGTTCGTACTTGCTCGAGAATAAGTTGCAGCCTCACATGTTGCTCTCTCTATCACCGGCCTACCACTACATTTTCAAAGGTACAAATCGGGTGATTTGTACAATATTTAATGAGTGTACATTAACATATTTTAAATACTTAACCTAAATCATATGCATACTTTTGTATGTCATATTTGAAAGTGACCAAATATAGATCTTATAAATGCGTATATTGGCCATAAATATAGTTATATAATTCATACTGTGAGAGGTGTGGTTGAGGATGGGTAAATCCTTTGAGAGAGAGTCTAGTGGTGTGTATTAAATTATATATTTACAGTATTACAGATTTAAATGGCGGGGATGCTTGTGACTTATGTCTTTGATCCACGTTGTCTTTCAGCTACATGTCTTTAATTATATTAACTCTGATTTGTTTGACATTCACTTAGGTTATTTGATGTTTTTAGATTCTTTTCAATAATTCTTCTAGGGCTTTTGCTACAGTGACAATATCTTTGGCATGTGACTTTGACTTTGGCTTGGAGGAAGTTCTGATTATAGTCTAGACTGCCTGTTTGGTGTTCTCCTTAAATTGTGGTGTTTGTGTAATAGTGGTGGCAGCATAATTCATCCTGGTAGCTGCAAAATGTTCTCTTTGTTGATGACATTACATTAAGATTTTTTTTTACAAAGCATTGATTGACTACACGGTTTGAATGGTCAGCCTATTCTGTTGTGTCCTTCCTGAGTGCCAGAATCACCTCAACAACCCCTCCTAACCTCTCTATATTATACCTTGAGTAACCCCTTCCTGAGTGCCAGAATCACCTCAACAACCCCTCCTAACCTCTATATTATACCTTGAGTAACCCCTTCCTGAGTGCCAGAATCACCTCAACAACCCCTCCTAACCTCTCTATATTATACCTTGAGTAACCCCTTCCTGAGTGCCAGAATCACCTCAACAACCCCTCCTAACCTCTCTATATTATACCTTGAGTAACCCCTTCCTGAGTGCCAGAATCACCTCAACAACCCTCCTAACCTCTATATTATACCTTGAGTAACCCCTTCCTGAGTGCCAGAATCACCTCAACAACCCTCCTAACCTCTATATTATACCTTGAGTAACCCCTTCCTGAGTGCCAGAATCACCTCAACAACCCCTCCTAACCCTCTATATTATACCTTGAGTAACCCCTTCCTGAGTGCCAGAATCACCTCAACAACCCCTCCTAACCTCTCTATATTATACCTTGAGTAACCCCTTCCTGAGTGCCAGAATCACCTCAACAACCCCTCCTAACCTCTATATTATACCTTGAGTAACCCCTTCCTGAGTGCCAGAATCACCTCAACAACCCCTCCTAACCTCTATATTATACCTTGAGTAACCCCTTCCTGAGTGCCAGAATCACCTCAACAACCCCTCCTAACTCTCTATATTATACCTTGAGTAACCCCTTCCTGAGTGCCAGAATCACCTCAACAACCCCTCCTAACCTCTCTATTATACCTTGAGTAACCCCTTCCTGAGTGCCAGAATCACCTCAACAACCCCTCCTAACCTCTATATTATACCTTGAGTAACCCCTTCCTGAGTGCCAGAATCACCTCAACAACCCCTCCTAACCCTCTATATTATACCTTGAGTAACCCCTTCCTGAGTGCCAGAATCACCTCAACAACCCCTCCTAACCTCCTATATTATACCTTGAGTAACCCCTTCCTGAGTGCCAGAATCACCTCAACAACCCTCCTAACCTCTATATTATACCTTGAGTAACCCCTTCCTGAGTGCCAGAATCACCTCAACAACCCCTCCTAACCTCTATATTATACCTGATAACCCTTCCTGAGTGCCAGAATCACCTCAACAACCCCTCCTAACCTCTATATTATACCTTGAGTAACCCCTTCCTGAGTGCCAGAATCACCTCAACAACCCCTCCTAACCTCTCACCTCAACAACCCCTCCTAACCTCTATATTATACCTTGAGTAACCCCACATCGTTATGTAATTTCTGTGCTCCAGATTTTTTGCTTAATATTCACACCACACATTGTCCTCCATCATAACATCTCTGTTGCCTCAAGTCTCCTTGTTGCATTGTTTGTTGCAGTTCTCCCCTTCTTTTGGACTGAACCTAATTGCTTTTCAGTCCGCAAGCAATGTTTGGCCCCTACAAGTTTAGCGCTCTAAATATATACTAATAATTATGTGTTGATTAGAACCCATGCCTGACATTTTTGTAATAGTGGTAGTACCAAATATATTTGTGATACCCCCCCCCCCCTCATAGCCACACTTAACACACATGCTTCACGGAACCGCCTACTTTTTGCTCGTCATCTTTTCCATGGTTCACCTGGTGTTGTGTAGACTCGTCCACTGACTCGTCCACTGACTCGTCCACTCAGGTACCTGAACACAGTCGCTTCTTCCATACTCTCTCCCTACAATCCGATATCCATTCTTTCATTGCCTAACCACCTTGCTCTTTTCTATGTTCACTTTTATTTTCCTTCTTTTGCATACTCTCATTCCTTCAGAATCTCTCCCCCCCCCCTCCTCAAGGGAGGTTCCTTGATGTCGGTAAGGGGCTCTTGATACGAGGAATTAAACCTATCTTCACTTTTCTTGGATCGAATCTGATTGCTTTCTTTTTCCCCAAGTGCTGTATGACTCCTATAGGTTTAGCGCTTCCACTACGATGCAATAATTCAGAATTTCCCCAAAGAACTGTATCATCGACAACCATTTTATATCTGATTCATTATCTTTTAATCGCACACTTCTCCCAACACCTTAACATTCACTTCTTTTACAATCTCATGCATAAATACCGTATGTAAAGCAATCGTTGTGACATCACGTATCCCTGACTAAGGTCAACTTTCACTGGGAAATTGTTGCCCCCGTAACCCAGGGTCTTACTGTCCGCATAAAAACTCCTTACTGTTTTAAATAACCTACCACCTATTCCACACATTTGCAACATCTGCCACTACTTCCCTATCCACCCTGTCAAATGCCCTTTTTGAATCAATGTGATAAACCTCTCTTTACTTTTATCTAATTAGTTATTGTTCACTTAAATGCTTCAGTGTAAACACTGTCTGCTCATACGCTGCCTTTCCTAAATCATCCTTGGTCCTCGCCAGTCTTACTCTCCTACCCTTAACTTTCCATAATAATTGTACCATACCATGATTACATTCACATGAATTAGCATGCACGACAGTAACATGCTACTAGGGCAGGGTCGGCGAGGCTTTGTACACACTGGCCACAATGTAAATATTTTAAGCTTCGAGGGCAAGGCAATATCGTAAAATTAAGAAAATGTATACAAGATAGCATTTTCATATTTATTTGTTATATTGTAAAATGTAATTATCAGATTTTTCTCCATATAACCTACCTGAAGGGAGTTCGGAGGTCAACACCCCCGCGGCCCGGTCCATGAATAAGTCTCGCGGTGGATCAGGGCCTGATCACCCAGGCTGTTACTGCTGGCCCATGCAATCCTACGTAGGAACCACATCCCGGCTGGTCAGGCACTGACTTTAGATATCTGTCCAGTTCCATTTTGAAGACTAGGGGTTTATTGGTAATCCCCCGTTATATATGCTGGGAACAGCCTTGGGCCCCCCTGACACTTATTGTTTTCTTTCAGTGTTCTCATGACACCCTTGCTGTTCAGTGTGAGGATGTTGCATCGTCTGCATTGTTTTGCTTTCATAAGAAGTGATTTCTGTGTACAGATTTGGGAATAGTCCCTCAAGTATTTTCCAGGTGTAAATTGTACCTTTCTCACCTGCACTCCAGGAAATACTGGCCAAATGACAGCAAACGTTCCCAGTAACTGACTTGCTTAACTGAGGTGCTTTACTGAACTTGTATACATTTTCCAGATCTTCAATTTCGCCTACTTAGAAAGGGGCTGTAGGTTCTCATTATCCATTCTCTCATTTTCCTTGCACTTGTGTCCTTGGAGGTGAGATCATCTGACATTGCTAAGTCCTTCACATTAGTTTCTGTGTCTATCGTCTGGTTAGAGTTTTGTTTTATACTATGTTATAGCTTTTAATTCCTCAATTTTTTCATAACAGAGTAGCTGGAATTTGTCCTCATTGAACATCATATTTTCTGAAGCCCACTGGAAAACTTCGTTTATATCTGTTTGATGATTTACAGTGTCTTCAGTGGATAACTCGTGCAAATTCTAGTATCGTCTACAAAGGAAGACACGGTGCTATGGTCTGCATCCCCGTGTGTGTCGGATATGAGGATGGGGGCGAGTAAGACACGGTGCTATGGTCTGCATCCCCGTGTGTGTCGGATATGAGGATGGGGGCGAGTAAGACACGGTGCTATGGTCTGCATCCCCGTGTGTGTCGGGTATGAGGATGGGGGCGAGTAAGACACGGTGCTATGGTCTGCATCCCCGTGTGTGTCGGGTATGAGGATGGGGGCGAGTAAGACACGGTGCTATGGTCTGCATCCCCGTGTGTGTCGGGTATGAGGATGGGGGCGAGTACTGTGCCTTGTGGAACACAGCTTTTCACTGTAGCAGCCTCTGACTTAACTCTGTTTACTATTACTTTTTGTGTTTTGTTGGACACAAAGTTAAAGATCTATGTACGCACTTTTCCAGTTGTTCCTTAAGTATGCATTTTGTGCGCGATATCATTGTTTGTCCTCCACTGCTTACAAGATCATGTCATAGTGGTGAAAAACATGGATTTTTTTTTTTTTTGCGACAGAGTTAGTCTAATTGAGGTTAATACAGTGGACCCCGGATTACGCACTGCTCTAAACTCGAATAATTATGTAAGTGTATTTTGGTAAGTGCTTTTTTAAGTGTTATTTTGGGGGTCTAAAAGGACTAATCTAATTTACATTATTCCTTATGGGAACAATTTCGTTCGGTAACGGCACTTGAACAGCATTCTGGAACGAATTAATAACGAACTCCGGGGGTCCACCTTAGAATTTCTCATCTAAACTGATTTTAAATGCTTGTTTGATAAGGCCGATCTGTATTGATATTTCATATATTTCAACTATGAAAGTGTACTTGTTAAAGAGGCAACTAAAGAGAAAGCGTCACAGGCACACGGAGATAGACAAGTGACATGTGCGTGATACTACCATGTATGCAACATGTCAGTCATAGACAAACACAATGCAACATGTTCTCTGGAATAAATATGGATGCATTACTTTGACACTATTTTTCAGGAAAATAAAATTTTAATTAGTTTTTCAAAATTTCTTGAAAAGGTATTGGTGGCGACATAATAATTGGTGGCATGCGGGCCATATCCGGCATGCGGGCCATATCCGGCATGCGGGCCATATCCGGCATGCGGGCCCTAGTTTGCCAACCCCTGCACCAAGGGAGGGAAAATACTAGCTCCAGGCTTTTTCACTTAAGCAAGTGCTTATTCAGGAGCTGTGTAGTGATAAAAGGGTTGCAGTAGGCAGATTGAGGGGAAAGTTCTCAGAGGTAGGAAAGAGGTGTGTCAAGTACCTTGCCAGAATTAATGTATTAATACAGTATAGCTTAGTTCCACTTCAGTTTGTTGAAGGTGAGCCTAATTTTTTTGTTATTTTAGATTAATGAAATATATTTGTGATGCTTACATTTGTTTTCGGAGTTCCTGCAACAATTATTTTATTGCTCAGCTTGTTTGACAAAATAATACTGCGAAATAAGTTAAATTTGTAACTTAAAGGCACAAGTAGGCTCAGTATTGGTGCAAGAAATATGTAAAGTAGTGACAAGCAGAGTTGACATGGCCACACTGAGAGATTATATCAACATTGGTGAACCAAGAATATTTATCATCTTACTAGACAATATCAGAAACTCTTCTGGAAAATGTGTGGAAGTCAGGTTTTCCTCTGCAAATGCTGGATTAACCAGGCTGTGATTGATATGTGGGCCAGCCTGCAGCTAGCACCAAAACCTGGGTGACTAGGCAAGCACCAGACAAGTCACAGTTTACCCCTAACAATAATCTCAGTTTTGTTAATAAGCCATAACAGACTTACATGCTTAGGGCGTATTCAGGTGAACCAGGTGTGTCTGCTTTTGTAAGTGGCTGCTAATAACGAGTTAATACACAGCATCACTGGCATAACACTGCATTACTCCAACATTATCTATCTTATGGAAAACGATCAAACACAATATGTGAGAGCAAATTGAGAAGTGATAAAATCATGCTTCCTATAAGAAATATTTTCACTCTAGACCATAACTTTGTCACTATTATAGATGTCTTCCCCTTAAGGGAGGTTTCTTGGTGGCAGTGAGGGGCTCGTCGTGCAGGGTACTGAACCAGCCATCACCCACTCTGTATCCAGCTTGTGTGCCTCTCATTACTCAAGGTGCTTAGGGACCCCTAGGGATTTAGCGCTTACCTCTAGATATAATAATATAGACATATCTTCACATATATTCTGATGTTGAACCTTATGAAGAACAAAATTATAAACCCATGTATGTGTGTATAATATAAACCCAGGTGGTATGTGTCTGGAATGTTGACCCAGCTATATATAATATAAATCGCAGGCATTATGTGATATAAACCACATTTGTATTTTATATAGCACAGCTTTATCCACAGGTGTACTCACCTAATTGTGGTTGCAGGGGTCGATCCATAGCTCCTGGCCCCGCCTCTTCACTGGTCACTCTCTCTGCTCCATAAACTTTATCATACCTCTTCTTAAAGCTATGTATGGATTCTGCCTCCATTACATCACTTCCCAGACTATTCCACTTCCTCACAACTCTCTTGACTGAAGAAATACTTCCTAACATGCCTGTGATTCATCCGAGTCTTCAACTTCCAACTGTGACCCTTTGTTATTGTGTCCCATCTCTGGAACATCCAGTCTTTGTCCACCTTGTCGATTCCTTTCAGTATTTTATATGTCGTTATCATATTCCCCCTATCTCTCCTGTTCTCCAGTGTCATCAGGTCGATTTCCCTTAACCTCTCCTCATAGGACATGCCCCTTAGCTCCGGGACTAGTCTTGTTGCAAACCTTTGCACTTTCTCTAGGTTTCCTTACGTGCTTGGCTAGGTGTGGGTTCCATACTGGTGCTGCATACTCCAATATGGGCCTAACGTACACAGTGTACAGGGTCCTGAACGATTCCTTATTAAGATGTTGGAATGCGGTTCTTAGGTTTTCTAGGTGCCCGTATGCTGCAGCAGTTATTTGGTTGATGTGCACCTCAGGAGATGTGCTGGTGTTATACTCACCCCAAGATCATTTTCCTTGAGTGAGGTTTGTAGTCTCTGGCCCCTTAGACTGTACTCCGTCTGCGGTCTTCTTTGCCCTTCCCCAATCTTCATGACATTGCATTTGGTGGGGTTGAACTCCAGGAGCCAGTTGCTGGACTAGGCCTGCAGCCTGTCCAGATCGCTTTGTAGTTCTGCCTGGTCCTCGTCCAATTGAATTCTTCTCATCAACTTCACATCATCTGCAAACAAGGACACTTCTGAGTCTATTCTTTCCGTCATATCGTTCACAAATACCAGAAACAGCACCGGTCCTAGGACTGACCCCTGTGGAACCCTGCTCGTCACAGGCGCCCACTCTGACACCTCGCCACGTACCATGACTCGCTGTTGTCTTCCTGACAGGTATTCCCTGATCCATTGCAGTGCCTTCCCTGTTATCCCTGCTTGGTCCTCCAGCTTTTGCACTAATCTCTTGTGTAGAACTGTGTCAAACGCTTTCTTACAGTCCAAGAAGATGCAATCTACCCACCCCTCTCTTTCTTGTCTTACTGCTGTCACCCTGTCATAGAACTCCGGTAGGTTTGTGACACAGGATTTCCCATCCCTGAATCTGTGCTGGCTGTTGTTGATAACCTCGTTCTTTCTAGTTGGTCCATCACTCTTCTGATAATCTTCTCTATGACTTTGCATGCTATACATATCAATGACACTGGTCTGTAGTTTAATGCTTCATGTCTGTCTCCTTTTTTAAAACTTGGGACTACATTTGCTGTCTTCCATACCTCAGCTAGTTGCCCTGTTTCGATAGATGTGTTGAAGATTGTTGTTAGTGGTACCCATAGCGCCTCTGCTCCCTCTCTCAGGACCCATGGAGAGATGTTATCTGGTCCCATTGCCTTTGAGGTATTTAGCTTCCTTAGCAGCCTCTTCACGTCTTCCTCGGTTGTATGTATTGTGTTCAACACTTGATGGCGTATTCCCCTTCTCCGTCTTTCTTCTGTCTCCTCTGTGAACTCTTTGAATCTCGTGTTGAGCTCCTCACATACTTTGTGTGTGTGTGTGTACTCACCTAGTTGTGGTTGCAGGGGTCGATTCACAGCTCCTGGCCCCGCCTCTTCACTGGCCGCTACCGGGTCACTCTCCCTGCGCCATGAGCTTTATCATACCTCTTCTTAAAGCTATGTATGGAACCTGCCTCCACTACATCGCTTCCCAAACTATTCCACTTCCCGACCACTCTGTGACTGAAGAAATACTTCCTAGTGTGTGTGTGTGTGTGTGTGTGTGTGTGTGTGTGTGTGTGTTAGTTACCATTTTGTCCTAGGCACATGTCGATTAGACACTAGGCCTGTTGTATGTATGTGTGTGTGTGTGTAACGAAACACTTCGAAATGTTTCGGCCCCGCCGGGAATTGAACCCGGGCCCTCTGTGCCTGAAGCAAGAGCGCTAGCCACCATGCCATCGGGGTGTGTGTGCGTTAGTGTGTGTGTGTGTTATATACGGTGGAACCTCGGTACTCGAACTGAATTCATTTCAGAATAATGTTCAAAGTGCTGATCTGTTCGAAGATTGAACAAATTTTTTCCATAAGGAATAATGTAAATTGGATTAATTCGTTTCAGACCCCCAAAAATACACTTACAACGAATTTGTGGTGTACAGGAGGCCCTCCACATTCGCGAATGTTAGGGGATCAAGAACCTCGCGAAAGTTGAAAATTAGCGAATGTTTGGTGCGCAAATATATTGTAGGGAAATATAATACAGTAATAGCATTTACTTAGCCAAACAATACTGCTTCCTTAACCTATTGTACCATGAATAATCATAAAACACATGAAAATATTGTAAAATATTGTATATACAGTGGACCCCCGGTTTTCGTGATGCTCCAAACTCGAACAATTATGTAAGTGTATTTTTGTAAGTGCTTTTTTAGGTTTTTATTTTTTGGGGGGGGTCTAAAAGGACTAATCTAATTTACATTTGTCCTTATGGTAACAAATTCCTTCGGTAATGGCTCTTGAACAGCATTCTGGAACGAGAAAATCATGAAAACCGGTTTTCGTACTGCTCCAAATTCGAACAATTATGTATGTGTATTTTTGTAAGTGCTTTTGTAAGTGTATTTTTCGGTGTCTAAAAGGACTAATCTAATTTACATTATTCCTTATGGGAACAAATTCGTTCGGTAACAGCACTTAAACAGCATTCTGGAACGAATTATGGAAGATAACCGGGGGTCCACTGTACATGTTATGGTTTAATAACAAATAATGAACAAACAAAACACTCACCACTCGTAAGGTTAGGCAGACAAACTCTGATGACTTGTGATGATGATGATAATGATGATGGTGATGATAGTTAGCCATGCAGTTACTGATGACAGTTGAATGGAGGTGATTATATGGAGTGTAACTGCATGGCATGATGAGTCTAGTGTGTGGATTCTAACTCTACTGCCAGCGTCACTACCAATAATAGACGGCAGGGCATTCGCGAATGTTCGAAGCTCGCAAAAGTGGAACTCGCGAATGTGGAGGGCCTCCTGTATTTTCGTATGCTATTTATGATTATAGTCTCATTTTCTTGGTCTCATTTGATAGAATGAAAGATACATTGCAGAAATAGAGATGATTTTGAATGATTTACAGACCAAAAGTATCTTGAAATTGAGCTCAAAGTAGCAAAAATGTTCAATTTTTGCTGATGTTCAAGAGTAAACAAATCACGTCACACTCCCAATACATGTCAACTGGTGGGTCTAATATGCTTTCACAAATGCGCTGATATTATTTATACCATTTTTTCAGTAATGCAGTAGACTGCATAACAGTAAATCTTCTATTTTTTATGTGAATAAAAATTCAAAATTGAAAGCAAGTGTAATATAAAAGGGGCCCGAAGTGGGAGGAGCTATAGGAGAGGGAGGAGCCAGCAGAAGGAGCATTCAGTATCTGATGAGTCGTCTTGATAGCCTGATACTAGCGGTGGCGCTAATACAGTGTTGTGTAATTACGCTAATATTAGTAATAAAGGTTATCTATCTATCACATTTATTCCAACTTGATATCAGAAACACGATAAATAACCTAGAAGCACAATAAAGATGCCAAAATTAATAATAAAAGGCATATTATATGGAGAGGCGAAGGTGGTGTTTACATCAGGGCAAACACACACTAACCAATTTTCTTTTTGGTTGGCTGGTTTCATTAATCTTCTTAGGCCCATGGTGGCTTACTTATACCAATAATATAAAAAAAACACCCAAAAATGTGAAGAAACACGAAATACGTTTACAGTGAAGTTCAGCGGAGTTTTGGACTGAGTGACAGCTGCGGGGAGACTGACACACATGTTCTGGCAGGTCGTGTTTGTTTGGTCGAGTGCCAAGCAAACGGTAGTCGTCATCTACCGAGTGTTTTTTTTTTCCATGAACAAAGCGTTCAAGTATGGAGCTGTTCAAGTTCCTAGGGTCCACTGTATATTCAATGGACCCTCGATTATCGTAATTAATCCGTTCCAGATAGTCTGTCGAAATGCGAAATTTAAGATTTGTGAAACCATTTTCCCTATAAGAAATAATGTAAATTCAATTAATCCATTAAAGACACCCAAAAGTATTAAATTTTTTTTTTTTTAAATATAGATTTACATACACAGAAAACAATGAGACATGAAGAATGAAACAATAACAACATCACACTTAACCTTATTGAAGACTCTTGTTGTTGTATGAATAAAATGTCATTACGTATGTTACGAATTGTGGCGGCAGCAGGGGTGTGTGTTTGGAGTCAGAACAAGATAATCCTTCAATATGACACTAATATCAACTCTACGGCTTATTTATCTATCACAATTGATCTAATATGACATAATAAACAATATTAATAACATAGAAACATGACATATACTCTAGAATGAATAAAATATGTCATTACGTATGTCACGAGTGTTGTTGTTGTTGGGTTTATAAGGGCCACTGAGAGCATAAGCCTTACATAGTGGTGGTGAAGGTGGCAGCAGAGGCAGCGGTGTTGTCAGTGGCCCTATATACCTC
>WNWK01009443.1:0-7500 GCA_009830355.1 Cherax destructor | reverse complement strand
ATTCCTAATGGGAACAAATTCATTCGGTAATGGCACTTGAACAGCATTCTGGAATGAATTAATGATGTAATCCGAGGGTCCATTGTATATATACAGTGGACCCCCGGCTAACAAAAATTCATTGCAGAAGCCTGCTCAAGTGCCATTACCGAACGAATTTACTTCCTTAAGAAATAATGTCAAATAGGTTAGTCTATTTCAGACCCCCAAAAATACACTTCCACAAGCACTTACAATATTATACTTACATAATTGTATGATTTCCGGGGTGTTCTTTAGCCAGGGGTCCACTGTATATATACAGTGGAACCCCGAGTTTCAGCCATAATCCGTTCCAGGAGCTAGGCCTAAACTCGAAGTGGCCGAAAGTCGATGCAGTATTTCCCATAAGAAATAATGTAAATACGATTAATCCTTTCCACCCAAAAATATTCACAAAAAAAATTATTTTTTAAAGAATAAATACTATAGTTTTACATACGGAAAACAATGAGAAATAAATATAAAGCACTAATTTTAATGGATAAATGAACATTTAAATCAGTTTTACCTTTATTGAAGACTCTTGTTGGCATATGAGAGAGGTAGGAGAGTTTGTTTGGAGGCAGGACAGATAGTACTTCAATATGACACTAATATCAACTCTACGGCTTATTTATCTAGCACAATTCATCTAATATGACATAATAAACAATATTAATAACATAAAAACATGATATATACTAGAATGAATAAAATATGTCACATGTCTCTCTCCCTAACCAACAGTGTTGCTGTGTTGTTTGTTGTTGGGTGTATAAGGGCCACTGAAAGATAAGCCTTACATAGTGATGGCCGCCAGAGACGGCGGTGTTGTCAGTCGCCCTATATAACTCCAACAACATTGGAGGAGTCAGTTTTGTGCTGTCCTTTTCCTATCGATTAATCGCTTAACTTATGTACAGTGGACCCCTGCCTAATGAGCAAAATTCATTCCAGAAGCCTGCTCAAGTGCCATTACCGAACGAATTTACTTCCTTAAGAAATAATGTCACGTAGGTTAGTCTATTTCAGACCCCCAAAAATACACTTCCACAAGCACTTACAATATTATACTTACATAATTGTACGATTTCCAGGGTGTTCGTTAGGCGGGGGTCCACTGTACTTGCTACACTGTTAATGCTACACTTTATCGCTGGCTGGTGCTATAGTCTCTATCGACTCGTGCTGCTTTAGTATCGTACATATCGTAGAATCACTAAATCACTGAAGAAGGCACATTCTCCCCTCTCTCTTCCTCCTCTACTTTGGTACTTTGCTACAATTTTTCTTCAATTCTATTGTGTATGTCACTTTCTTTACCAAAGGGCTACCACTACGAAGTTTCTTTGGGCCCATGGTGGCTTATTTCACAGTCACAATCAATTAATAAGCACTAAACACAGTGAATTTATTGTGAAATGTTTGGATGAGTGCACAGGGTAATGTTCACTCAAGGATAAACAAAGCTAGACTGACTCACGATGCCTGCACAGGGAGGCGGGGAGGTCTGGTACGCCTTCCGAAACTCTAGGAAACGGCCGAAAGTCGGGACAAAATTAGGCAAAAAAAAAAAAAATCGAAACTCGAAGCGGCCGATATTTGGGGTGGCCGTTAACGGCCATAATTCTTTCCAGAATGCTGTTCAAGTGCCGTTACCAAACAAATTTTTTCCCTTAAGGAATAATGTAAATTAGATTAGTCCTTTTAGACCCCCAAAAATTCACTTACAAAAAGCACTTATAAAAATACACTTACATAATTGTTCGAGTTTGGAGCAGTACATAAACCGGGGGTCCACTGTATATATACAATGGACCCCCGAGTAACGAACAAAATTCATTCCAGAAGCCTGTTCAAGTGCCATTACCAAACGAATTTACGTACTCCCTTAAGAAATAATGTCAAGTAGGTTAGTCTATTTCAGACCCCCAAAAATACACTTACAAAAGCACACACACACACACACACACACACACACACACACACACACACACACACACACAGTGGACCCCCGGTTTACGTTATTAATTCGTTCCAGAATGCTGTTCAAGTGCCGTTATCAAACAAATTTGTTCCCATAAGGAATAATGTAAATTAGATTAGTCCTTTTAGACCCCCAAAAATACACTTACAAAAGCACTTACAAAAATACACTTACATAATTGTTCGAGTTTGGAGGTGAACGTAAACCGGGGGTCCACTGTATATACATACATACATTCATAAATAAATACATACAGGTCTCCCTCAACATTCGCGTTTTCCACTTTCGGGGGCTTTACACATTCGCGAATTCCCGGCTGCCAAATTCCCACCCACCAAATCATATTTAAGTTTCCCGCCACCCGAGCGTCCCTACTACCTTCCTTCCGACCTGGCAGCCAGCCCGCCCACTACTCACTCACTGAGTGTTTTCTTTGTTCATTATTTGTTATTAAACTACAGTATAACATGTATGTAGTACTATATAGTACAATATTTTACTATGTTTTCATGCGTTTTATGATTGTTCATGGTTCAATAGGTTAAGGAAGCAGTAAGTAATGAATGTACTAAATAAAGGTTATCTATCTATTACATTTATTCCAAATTGATATCAGAAACATGATAAATACCCTAGAACTGTAATAAAGATGCTGAAATGAATAATATATGCCATATTATATGAGTGGGGTAAGAGAAGCAGGCAGACCGCCACCATAAAAGATGTTTACATCAGGGTAAACATGCCTAAATCACTCTTGTTATAACAACAAATGCAAAAATAGCATTTATTATTTTTATAATAATAATAATTTATAATAATTGATCTGGAGCACTTTAAATGTCATCAGTATTTAGTAGCTGACATTTAGACAACTCCACAGCAATTATTATTAATTATTATTATTTATTATTGTTATTATTTCCCTACAATATATTGTAGGGAAATAATTATTATTATTATTATATTATTATTATTTCCCTACAGTATATTGTAGGGAAATAATAATAATAATAATAAATAATAATAATAATAATAATAATAATTGCTGTGGAGTGCTCTAAATGTCAGCTACCAAATACAGTGGTACCTCGGTTTACGATATTTTTTCGTTCCAGAATGCTGTTCAAGTGCCATTACCAAACGAATTTATCCCCATAAGGAATAATGTAAAATAGACTAGTCCTTTTAGACCCCCAAAAATACACTTACAAAAGCATTTAAAAAAATAAACTTACATAAAAGGGCGATTTTGGGGGGCCATCGTAAACCGAGGTACCACTGTATTGATAACATTCAAAGTGCTCCAAATTAATTATAATAAATTATTATTATTCTAAAAACAATAAATGCTATTTTTGCATTTGTTCTTATGACAAGAGTGATTTAGGCATGTTTACCCTGATGTAAACATCTCTTATGGTGGCGGTCTGCCTGCTTCTCTTACCCCACTCATATAATATGGCATATATTATTCATTTCAGCATCTTTATTATAGTTCTAGGGTATTTATCATGTTTCTGATATCAATTTGGAATAAATGTAATAGATAACCTTTATTACTAATATTAGTGTTATTACACAACATTTTATTAGCGCTAAGGCTAACATCCACCACCTATGATGACTCACCAGACACTGCTCGCCTATCCCTCCCTCCAATAGCTCCTCCCACTTCGTAACGATGTTAGATGGTGAATTTAATGTACTTTTGTGTAAGCTTTACTCATTGTATGTGTATTTTACTTTTTTATTGTTTTCTGTAATATATGAGTTATGCAAATTAAAATAAAGTTATGAATATACAGTGGTACCCCGACTTACGATGGTCCCCAAACACACCCTTTTATGTAAGTTGATTTTTTTAAATGCTTTTGTAAGTGTAATTTTGGGGGTCTAAAAGGACTAGTCTATTTTACATCATTTCTTATGGAGATAAATTCGTTTGGTAATGGCACTTGAACAGCATTCTGGAATGAAAAAATATCGTAAGTCGGGGTACCACTGTATATATTACAAATAAAGAAGTATTTGTAACAAACGACTGTTTGGGATACTGAGTAAAATATCGTATTTCAGATTTTTATTATATTAAATATATATTATTAATATAAAAGCATATAATCTGAATAAAAACATAATCTAATAATCTGTGTAAAAACCTATTTACACAAAACCACAGTACAAGATAAAAGTCACAAGTAAAATCGAGTATTCGGTGTAGTGTCAAGTCGCTACCATCTTCTAGTGTCACGCAGGACACTACCACACCTTGTCATGATACTTCTTTGTCTTATGGCATGCCTTCTCACGGGGTCCCCTGACACCCGTTCTCTGTGTCACATGACACGCCCCGGTGTCACCCGACACGCCTTCTCTTCTGTGTCACACGACACCCTTCTCTCTGTGCCCATAAGACACCTTCCTTGCATCATGAACCCATCTCTAATAAAACCTTTTCACCGCATTATGACACACATCAAATACAAGACTCAACCTGTGTCGTGCCATCGTCACAAACTCTGACTAAACCACTAAATACCTGACACCACATAGTGTCACACAAGACACCACCTGTTACCAGTGTAAAATGCACACACAGACACCACCTGTTACCAGTGTCACACAAGACACCACCTGTTACCAGTGTCACACAAGACACCACCTGTTACCAGTGTCACACAAGACACCACCTGTTACCAGTGTCACACAAGACACCACCTGTTACCAGTGTCACACAAGACACCACCTGTTCCAGTGTACCAAGTACCACCAAGACACCACCTGTTACCAGTGTCTACATCACACAAGACACCACCTGAGTGTCACCACCTGTAAGTCACACAAGACACCACCTGTTACCAGTGTCACACAAGACACCACCTGTTACCAGTGTCACACAAGACACCACCTGTTACCAGTGTCACACAAGACACCACCTGTTACCAGTGTCACACAAGACACCACCTGTTACCAGTGTCACACAAGACACCACCTGTTACCAGTGTCACACAAGACACCACCCGTTACCAGTGTCACACAAGACACCACCCGTTACCAGTGTCACACAAGACACCACCCGTTACCAGTGTCACACAAGACACCACCTGTTTCACCAGTGTCACACAAGACACCACCTGTTACCAGTGTCACACAAGACACCACCTGTTACCAGTGTCACACAAGACACCACCTGTTACCAGTGTCACACAAGACACCACCTGTTACCAGTGTCACACAAGACACCACCTGTTACCAGTGTCACACAAGACACCACCTGTTACCAGTGTCACACAAGACACCACTGTTACCAGTGTCCACAAGACACCACCTGTTACCAGTGTCACACAAGACACCACCTGTTACCAGTGTCACACAAGACACCACCTGTTACCAGTGTCACACAAGACACCACCTGTTACCAGTGTCACACAAGACACCACCTGTTACCAGTGTCACACAAGACACCACCTGTTACCAGTGTCACACAAGACACCACCTGTTACCAGTGTCACACAAGACACCACCTGTTACCAGTGTCACACAAGACCCACCTGTTACCAGTGTCACACAAGACACCACCTGTTACCAGTGTCACACACTTTCAGGTACATAAGTTCAGGTACAACAGTCCATTTTCAGGTACATAGTCTCAGGAACACAGTCGGTACGGTGAATAAGCCAGTAGATAGTCTAAGGCTGTCACCAGCACGAAGAGTCAATCTCCAGGTCTGTCTGTTGAACACTCCCAGGTGTATCAGGGAGCTAGTGAACTCTCCAGTGTTGTATAGGGGAGAGTCTCGCTGACACTCTCCAGCAGTGTATATGGGAGAGTCTCGTACACTCCCTAGGTGTATCAGGGAGCTAGAGAACTCTCCAGTGTTGACTAGGGGAGTCTCGTTAGCACTGTCAGTCAAGCCGGCCCGGCAGTCAAACATCAGGTCTGATGACGTAACCCCTTGACTGTCGGCCGGTGAGGTAATTACCTAACTACCATTGTTAGATACGGGGCCGTAACACCCCCACCACAAAATGACCGACACACAAAGATTCAGGTACTACGTAATATTTTTTATCCCAAACAGTCATTTCCCGGACAAACAATATGCTCCCGGACAGGCCACTCATATTACAAATAAAGAAGTACAGTGGACCCTCGGTTTTCGCCGAAAATTCTTTCCAGAATGCTGCTCAAGTGCCATTACCGAACGAATTTACTTCCTTAAGAAATAATGTCATGTAGGTTAGTCTATTTCAGACCCCCAAAAATACACTTGCAAAAGCACTTACGAAAATACACTTACATAAAAGGGCGAGTTTGGAGATGACCGAAAACCGAGGGACCACTGTATTGTATTTGTAACAAACGACTGTTTGGGATACTGAGTAAAATATCGTATTTCAGATTTTTATTATATTAAATATATATTATTAATATAAAAGCATATAATCTGAATAAAAACATAATCTAATAATCTGTGTAAAAACCTATTTACACAAAACCACAGTACAAGATAAAAGTCACAAGTAAAATCGAGTATTCGGTGTAGTGTCAAGTCGCTACCATCTTCTAGTGTCACGCAGGACACTACCACACCTTGTCATGATACTTCTTTGTCTTATGGCACGCCTTCTCACGGGGTCCCCTGACACCCGTTCTCTGTGTCACATGACACGCCCCCGGTGTCACCCGACACGCCTTTTTTATATATTATATATATATATATATATATATATATATATATATATATATATCGATAAATAAAAAAAATAATCATCAAAACAAAATAAGCTCATGGAGCAGGGAGAGTAGAGACCCAGTAGCAGGACAGAAGAGGTGGGGCAGGGAGCTGAGTCTCAACCCCTGCAACCCCCCACACACACACAGTTAAAAGTTAAAGGTTTGGTATACAAATGCAGATGGTATAACAAATAAATGTGAGAGTGGCATGAAAGAATAAAGGAGACATCCCCAGACATAATAGCACTCACAGAAACGAAACTCACCAGGATGATAACAGATGCAATCTTTCCACCCGGATATCAAATCCTCAGGAAAGATAGAGGGAGCAGAGGGGGAGGAGGAGTTGCACTGCTCATTAAGAACAGGTGGGGATTTGAGGAGTGGAAGGAATGGATGGAATGGGTGAAAGGGACTACATAGTAGGAACAATTCAGTCTGAGGGCCATAAGGTGGTAATTGCTGTAATGTACAACCCGCCACAGAACTGCAGGAGGCCAAGAGAAGAATACGACGAGAGCAACAGAGCAATGGTAGACACACTAGCGAGGTAGCCAGAAGAGCCCACATGGGGAGAGCAGAGTTACTAGTTATGGGTGATTTCAATCACAAAGAGATTGATTGGGAAAACCTGGAGCCCCATGGGGTCCTGAATCATGGAGAGCCAAGATGATGGATGTGGTACTGGAAAACCTCATGCATCAACATGTTAGAGACACTACCAGAGAGAGAGGTGGGGATGATCCAGCAA
>WNWK01009442.1:0-76673 GCA_009830355.1 Cherax destructor | reverse complement strand
TCATATAGGGTTTTCCTTTGGGGGGACTTTTTTGGGCATTGCTCCCCCCCTTCCCCCCTTTGGCAACCGGGTCTGCTCTAATAACAAATTTCATTCTATTAAACCGGTTTAGGTTTCGGGCCTTCTTCTTGTCACCAGCCGGGGTTTGGGGAAACCCAATCTCCCGCCGATGGGCCCCACACCGTTTACCACGGGTTCTGGAGGCCCCTGCCCCTTGTGAGTTGCGGTTCCAGTGGGGGGTTTTACCCTTTTTGGGGGATGCCCAAAAATAACAGCAGCAAAATTTCCCCCCAAAACCACGTTTGGGCCTGCCCCTTTTTTCCCTTTCCCCTTCTTGCAAGGCCCCCCCTTTTAATCCTGACCTTCATTGACTTTTACAGAAACTGATTTACTACACAAACTAAGATTATCCTCGCCCTCCTCCCCCCTTTCATCCCCTTAAAAACCCCCCCTTTTGCATACCCACGTCTTTTTGCACTCAACCCTACTAACTCCATCCCCCTCACCCCCTCCCTGATCCAAAACCTGCACCCTGTATAACCCTGGTTTAGTTTTTCTTTTTTGTTTAAATAATAATAATCAAATCACCTGAGTCCCTAATGTCCTCATTGAATGAATTGGACGGCCTGTTTTGGTGTCATCAGCAAATTTGCTTATGTTGCTATTTATTCCTCATCTATGTCATTTATGAAAATTTGGAACAACAAGGGGCCCAAACTGACCCCTGCGGAACACCACTCGTGACGTCCCCCCACACTGATTTCCCCCCATTTATGCAAACTCTGCTGCCTCTTTGTCAACCATGCCTCCACACAGGAAAAATTTCTCCTATTCCATGTCCCTTTAAAGTTTTCTCAATAGCCTCGGGATGTGGAATTTATTGAAACCCTTTACTGAAGTCCATATACTACACAATATCATATTCATTACCATGATCTACCCCCTCAAACACCTTAGTGAAAAAAAATGAGTAAATTGTAAGACGGGGCACCCCAGTAAAACTGTGTGAGATTCATTAATCAATTTTTTGCCTTTTCAAGATGGCTAAAATTTCCTTTGGCAATTATTGATTCCATAAATTTTCCCACCATGGAGGTAAGGCTTATTGGTCTATAGTTCGAAGCTAAGGGCCTGTCACCGCCTTTTTAAATAGGTATTACATTTGCCATTTTCCACTTATCAGGCACTACGCCAATTTGTAGTGATATGTTGAAAAGATTAGCCAAAGGTTTGCTAAGTTCCTCTTTACATTCCTTTGAAACCCTTGCAAACAATTCATCAGGGCCTGGGGATTTGTTAGGTTTTTATTTCTCTATTTGTCTGAGGACCATGTCACTAGTTACCCCAATCATGCATAGTTTATTATCGTCCTGTTCTACATATTTTATTATTTCTGGAATTTCGCTAGTATCTTCCTGAGTAAAAACTGAGAGAAAGTATTGAAAATTTCACACATATCCTATCACTGTCAGTGATCTGACCTGAGTTACTCTTAAGTGGGCCTATCTTGTCCCTAATCTTACTTCTGTATACCTGAAAGAACCCTTTTGGGTTAGTCTTCAAATCCCTTGCAACTTTAACCTCATAGTCTCTTTTTGCTTTTCTTATTCCTTTTTTTTATTTCTCTTTAATTGAAAATATTGATTTCTTAACTGCCCATTCCCTCTTTTGATATGCCTAAATATGCCTCTCTTTTGACCAGTGAGATGTTTTAATCTATTGTTCATCCATTTGGGATCATTTTTGTTAGATCTAATTTTCCTACTTGGAACAAAAGTTGTCTGGGCAGCTTGAACTATGCTCTGAAAAACGTCATATTAGCAACCAACACCACCTACCTGACCCATAGCCAGGTCATCTCAAGCGGAAGTCTGGAGGGTGTTCTGGGGGTCAGGACTAACATTAAATAAAGAAAATACTTAAATATAATTTTGGTTTCTCTAACAGGTTCAGTTGAAGGAAGAGTTTAGGAGTTATACTGTACCTAGGGAATGGAATGCAATTAGCTTCGATCCAAGGAATGAGAGGACATTCAATTTCTTGAATCAAGAACCTCTTATCAACATCAAGGAACCTTCCTTGGAAGGTGTTATCATATAGCACCTATTTCTGAGATGATTATCATGTCTGAAAGATCGAGATAGTATTTAATTTGAGACATCCCTGTAGTGAAAAAATATTGTAAAACTAAAAATACATCCAGCTGGTGGCTTTAAAATTGAAACACTGAAGAAAAGTTTATAGGTCTCTAGATAGATAAGAATAAGGACAGTACAGTTTAGGGGCTTGAATATCCAGTAGCCATGTTAGATCTAAGGGATTGGAAACTTTTTTTTTTTTTTTTTTGTTTTTAGGAATTTGCTACACTGCTGGCAGGCATATGACAGTACTGTATAACCCTTTTGGGTTTAGCACTTAGTTTTGATTATAATAATGCTGGCATATGAGCAAGGTGACATTTATGAAGTCGTTCAGATAAACCAGTTAGCTGGACTTGAGCTTGTAAATGGGAGGTACAGTGCTTGAAGGATGGTTGGGGATGTTGCAGTTTATAGGGCCAATTGAACTGTGATGTCCATGCACTTCTGGCAAGACAACAACTGAAATTTAATGAAGAATGTTTCTTTGTTTTTTGGGTCATCCTACCTTGGGGTAAAGAAAAAAAAAATCACATGGCTTATTGTTTCTTTAATCCTATGCATGAAACTCTGTACGTATATTAACATGTTCCTTTTTCATAGAGGATTATAATAATTATATTCAAATTGTAAAGAAATAATTGAGTCTAGTACAATGTTGTCCTGGACTCTAGGCATGTTCCCTATCTGCCCTGTTGTGCAGCCGGTCAAAGACTGGCCCATACCAAACAAGAATGGAAGGTGGATGTATTTCCTGAATGGTTTCTAGTGCGAGACTAGAGCCCTGTCCAATGTAACGGTCTGGATACAAATAAAAGCACAAATTCATTAGATATAAGGAAAAGATACATGGGTGAAATTATTTATTATTATAATCAAATAGAAGCGCTAAACCACAGGGGTTATACAGCTACATGGGTGAAAGAAAATGGGGTAGGTGTTAAAATAATGTTTTAACCCTTTCACTGTAGGTCCCGTAACATTATGGCTTGCAAGCCAGTGTCGGTCACTTAATACTACACCAAAATTCTAGCAGCTTCCAGTCTTGCGGTAGATAGTTGGTAGGCCTACATATGAGAGAATGGGTCTGAGTGGTCAGTGTGTGTAGTATAAAAACAAACCTGCAGCATGCAGTGCATAATTAGAAAAAAAACTGCGACCATGTTTTTTATTTAAAACAGCGACTTAGCGGTGTATTTTCGTATGGTATTTATGGTTGTATTCTCGTTTTGTTGTTATCATTTGATAGAATGGAAGATATATTACAGATAATAAAGATGATTTTAAATGGTTTACAGAATAAAAGTACTTTGAAATTGAGCTCAAAGTAGCAGAAATGTTCGATTTTTGCAGATGTTCAAAAGTAAACAAATCACGTCACGTGTCCAATATGGTGGGTCGAATATGTTTTCACAAATGCGCTATTATGTATACCATTTTTACAATAATGCAGTAGGCTGCATAACAGTAAATCTATTTTTTGTGTAAATAAAAATTAAAAATGGAAAGCAAGTGGAATTCTAGAGAAATAGCTATGAGTTTGGTCGACTGGAACAATGGAATTGGCCAAAAATAGGGCTCAAAGTGGGTGAAATCACAATGTATAAATATCGCCAAGACCGCTAACTTCACGAGAGCGTTATTCCATAAGTTTTCCATCAAATTTCCTACTTTTGGTTTCATTACCATCAGAAAAAGATTTTCTATCATTTCATAAGATTTTTTTTTTTTAAATTCTTCGACACCGAGAGCAACTTGCGAGCAGGGGTCTCAACCGTGAATGGGTTAAGGTTAAGCTGACAGGTAGTGATTCTTTTATAGTTCATCAAAATCAATGTACAGAAATAGATAATTCCAAATAGGTAATTACTTTGTTGGTTTCACAAAGGTTGGGATGACATGCTCAGCTCACTGAATGACATCCTTGAAAAGGAGCAAATATTATTGAAAATAAAATTTGTATGAAGTACTTTTAAATATTTTATTACAAACAACTGAACATTAAAAATATCTTACAAGTATTAAAAAATATGCTAAGGCTGAACATAAGTTCTTTCAGACAAATAAATTTACCTCCCTAAATGTTATTTCATTCTTTTCATAAAGTACATAGCCAAATTATAAAACTTTTTGTGGTAAAAACCAGTTTATTGAACTTACAAAGTTCTATAACATTTCTTGAAGTAAAACAATAACATTGAATATGAACAGCATAAATTTAAAAAAAAAAAAAAAAGGACAGTTACTCAAAATTTGTAAAGGGTAGTAATGGTTATTAATAATTTTTTTTTTTAACTTGAAGGCCACTGCCCACCAAGGCAGGGTGATTCAAAGAAAGCATTCACTCAGTTGCCATCTTTCCAGAGATGTGCTGACATCAAAATCAGATTACCTCTCAAATACGTATGGTGTATAAAGACAAAAAAAGCTTTACATTTTACAGAATTTTTTTTTCTCAATTTCAACATCAAGGTGTCCCTCACTTTATGCAATAGCAGCGTTCCTGGCCGATGGCACAAGCGAAATACTATATAGTAAATCCAACATTACATGGAAATAAGTTCATATTCTGTGCAAATTCTACTTTTTTAGATAAACATTTATAAAAAAAAAAAAATGAGCTTACCATACCACATGATCATACAAAAAAACAGAAATGAATTTGGTCCAAAAACAATTAGAGAAAAAAATTCAATTATAATCCCTATACATTTAACACAGCCAGAATCAGGAGGAAAAAATCTACATTTCCACTTAATTTTTACCAAAAAATAATGAGCACATCAAATAAGCACCAGATAGCCATATTCAGTAGCAAAAAGAAATGATTTTGGTTCATAAACACATAATAAAAAATAAAATCCAAAATTCAATCATAATCCTCCTGCCTTTTACCCTTCTTCCTCCCTCTTTCACTGATCAACCAGCCTGTCTTTGTCTGGACTGAAATGTATGTTATAAACCTGTGAATATACAGCTCCTCACTTTTCTTTCTTCTTCCTCCTCTCCACCCTAGTCTCAAATTTGACTTGATACAAGTCTTAAATTGAAAACCAGCCATAGAACTTCATTCAAAATATACTCATTAGATTTCCCATGCCCAAATTTCTCTTCTTTCTTTTATTTATTTCTTACAAACATAAATATGTATAGAGGGATATTTATAATATCAATTGGTACTGGTCTCGGTTGATAGGAAAAACAGTGAATATATATACATTAGTGAATTACTGACTAAAACTGGGTCATTATATGAAAGTGAATTTCCATGAAGCAAAACCTACATTGAACAAAACTGCATAAAGCAAGGGCAAACCTGTTTATATGTAGTAATTACAAAATTTCTTCTTTGAAAATGTGTTACAGTTCAAGTTTCTATATTTTATGTTTTAGTATATAATGAGTTATAAACACAATCTGCCATTGATTTCTATGAAAGTAACAAAATGCATAAGTGCAATATTGTATGCACTACAATTACTATGGCTAAGGGAACACACAAACACAAGTCACTTCCTATATCTTTTGGTTTTATTTCTTGCATCATAAGGAAGATACTCTACTGAAGTGGATAACCTAAAGCATCGCAGTTACGATCTAGGAGTTCCCTCGATGTTTCCTGAAGTTTCGCCAAGAATCGCTGCAGCTCACAGCTACCAAAGGCCTGAAAAACAATGCTACAAATGAACTGCAGTTTCAAAATTCTCCAATTACAAGCTTGAAAATGCTAAGTATAATTACTAACACAGCAGTAAATTTCCAATGATAAGTTAATCGACATATGATAAATTTTCAAATACTAATACAGTGGACCCCCGAGTTTCGTAAAAACTTCACTCCTGAAGTCTGCTCAAGTGCCATTACCGAACGAATTTACCCCCTTAAGAAAAAATGTCACGTAGGTTAGTCTATTTCAGACCCCCAAAAATACTTTTCCACAAGCACTTACAATATTATACTTACATAAATGTACGATTTCCGGGGTTTACGAAACTCGGGGTCCACTGTACATAGAATTATAAATTCAAATTAATTTGGAATGTATGTTAGTGTCAGTAGGCTTGTTGCAGAGCCCCTTTGGTCTAACCTGACCTTTACATAAGCCAGAGGAGCAGTGCAAGAGGTCTACTAACCATTGCTAAATAACATACACCAAATTAATGTGTGTATATTAACTAAATTTAATGTATTTCTGCTAAAGGGCCGTGAGGGTTCATTAGAAACAACTTACACTATTTTACAATAATGCTTACCTTTATATCTTTAGTCTATCATGCATTTTTACACTCAATGTAGCCGCCTCCCGCTTCTGTCCACAGGGCATTATTTATGAATTATGGCCAGAGTCATCTAAAATCCACTGCCACTCTTAGATTACAAGTGAGCAACTAGGATTGAACAGCTAGAGTAGGTAGCAGAATCCATAGGCCCTCAGGGTTCTTATATAAAAATGCATTTTTCATTCTTCAAATTCATTTGTTTAGCATATTACCATGATGCCCTAGATGTCACTGGCCACAAGTAATGACATACAGAGGCAGGAGGAGGCTACACTAAATGCAGAAATGTGAGGCAGAACCTACTGGGGCCTAGAGAAGCGAGCTATGGTGGCATCTCCTTCGTCCACTGCAGAAATATCTTTAGACAATAACACATTTTGAAAACTAAGTATGGTATAGTTGAAAAGAATTAGTTTAAAATGCTAAGTAAAGTTTCACTTTAAGGTACTGTACTGTACTTAGAGGCAAGTAATTCTCTAACCAACAAATTCACCCAATATTTCCTACCTTGTAGAGCTGGTGCTGCTCTGAAGCAATAATATCTGCTAACTGAAGACTTTCTTTGTAATTTTGTGTAGAATGAAGAATGTTCTGTAGCAATGATGTTACCTGCAATTATTAATAACCTGTATTTAAAATTTATATTAGTTTCATTGTTTTTAAGGAGATTAACACACTAATTAAGACCAGTGTTGTAGTCCCACATTCTAGAAGAAAGTGGAAGTGATCTTCATGCATACACATTATTCTGGAGGGTAATAATGTGTATGCAGTTTTTGCTTTATTACCTTGAAGTATTCCATGTTTAAGAACAATGTAGAGCCTTTCAATGAAGTTTAAGGTTCACTATAACAGCTCAGTGTTGTATACTTATACTGACATCTTTCATCTCATCTCATAAAAATTAATTCCAATTATTTGTCCTTCAATAACCTATTTACATACTCACTGGAAGAAATGAAACTTCAACGATGTAAGATGACTTAAAACAGTAATCAGAGGATTGGAAGAAGAGCCAAGTTCAAGTGGTGAACATTAATCAAGGTTGTTAAATTCATCTACGTATATGTTATATAGTATAAGCTACATATAAGAGTAGAAGAGTCCACCTACAAGTGCTAAGCACACAAAAGCTCAAGATGCAGCATGGTATTAGAAAAAGTAATTTCCCTCTAGTTCTAAAACTATGTTACTGGTTCAGCACTGCATGACCAACAAGGAATATGCACTTTGTGGTAAACTATAAATATTTTTCCTACTTTTGTTTTCACCAAATACAATTATATTTTGTCTATATTCATGCTATGCATGTGTGCTGGGCTCATATTTGTTTTGTAGTGATTTGTAAAGAACTGTATATTTAATAATTACATTGGTCTCTTGGGGATGGTGGCTCAGTCATTCCCAATACATGACAACTAGCATTCCACATCATATGCCCAGAAATACTATCCTCACCATAATAGCAAAAGGATGGAGAGCATTAATAGTGCTGCTTCAGATACAGTGAGAGATGGAGGCAGTCTTGCTGCAGCCACCCATGCTATGCTGTATCAAATACAATAGGAGAGATGATGGGAATGACTGGAATGGAAGGAATATAGAAGATGGAGGGAAGCTACAGAATGGTAGAGAAGAATGGGAGGAGGGGGAGAAGGGTGATAAAATTATTCAAAATAAATGAAATCAGATACAGAAGATCATATGAAAATTCACCCCTAATTACAACATGGGTATCTACAGGAAACTAGGTTCCAAGTTCCGAACACTCGGGCTATGATAAATTTTCAGGAAGGCATTAGGGTTGTAAGTATTGTATCTCTTGCATATCACAAGAAACTGAAACACTGCAGACCACCCTAGAATAGCACATGCTCTAATAAAATGTATTAACCACTTTGGGGTCTGTGCTATAGTACTACGGCTTTCAACTCTGTGTCGGTGCCATAGAACTACGTGACGAGCTCAGCTCACTCAGATAAGCTGTGAGTGGTAAATTTTTTGCCTAGATAAGAGAGAATGGATCTATGTGGTAAGTATGCACCATATAAAAAAATCGTGCCCCATGCGATGCATAATGGGGAAAAAAAACTGTGACCGTATTTTTGGTTTAAAATAGTGACTGCTGTGTATATTTTTGTATGGTTTTTATGGTTGTATTCTCAGTTTCTCAGTCTCACTTGATAGAATGGAAGATATATTACAGAAATAAAGATGATTCTGATTGGTTTCAGGAGAGAAAGTAGCTTGAAACTGAGCTAAAATTATTGGAAATGTTTGATTTTTACCGATATTCCAGAGTACACAAATTAAGTCACTCGTTCAATATGTGTTCAACTAGTCGGTCTAATAAACGTTCAGGAGTGCGCTGACATTATTTATACAATTATTACAATAATTCAGTAAATCTTCTATTTTGTGTATGAATAAAAATTCAAAATGGAAAGCAAGCATAATACAGGAGAGGCCTGGGGATGTAACTAATGAAGAGGAAATGTTTTTTAGTGCCAGGAATGTTTACATTATTTATTCTGAACCATATTTATAAATTAGCAATTTTTTATTTTTGTTTGAAATTGGCCAAATTACAGATTTCTGATCATTGTATTGAGTAGATGAAATAGGTAAATGGGTGATTTTTTTATTCATTCAATAGAATGGAAGGAATACTACTAGTGAAATAGCTGAGTTCAGTTGACTGGAACAATGAAATTGGCTTAAAATAGGACTCAAAGTGGGCGAAATCGCCCACTTTGAGTCCTATTTTTCATACATTAGGTTTCATTACCTTCGGAAAAAGATTCTCTATTATTTCAAAGGAAAAAATATATTTTTTTAAATTCCTCAACCATGAGAGCAATTCTCAGATCAAGAGATCTGACTCTGAAAGGGTTAATTAATAAGGCATTACCTTTCAAGCATATTTTATTTTTTAGAATTTGGCTTAGGCTTAAAAAATGTATGTATTCTTACTTGTGGGATATAAATGGATCTAAGTACTGACAAATGGTGTGCTCGGTTGGGTTCAGGAGTGTCAGCTCGGACTTCACCACTTTCTTCCGCCCCACTCACTCCTGTAATTTCAGGTTCTTGGTCTTCTAAAGCTGAATCGACTAACCAACCACCCTCAGGGAACAGCAAGACATTGTACAAGTGGTCACAGGCAGTCTGCAGAACAAATTAAAATTGAAGCTGAGAATGTATATGTATTAAAAATATTTTAAAATTCTAAAAGGTGAACAATATGCAGAGAAAAATAATTTTTTTTTCTATAATGAACTGACAGTAGTGCTAAATGGACAAACACTTTAAACTCTTCTTGCACTAAACACAATCACTATTCAGTAGAAGACAGTCACAAGAGGAGAGAGAACCTGTTCAGAATTTGGAAAATTTACACCTGGATTAAAATGATTTTTTTTTACTGTACATATTACTGTCATATCTAAGCGCCTCTGCAAAGACAGTGATTATGTATGAATGATGGTGAAAGTGTTGAATGGTATTAGTTTTTTCTTTCTTTTTGGATTTTTATTTCTTTTTTTGGTCACACTGTCTCAGTGGGAAATAGCCGACATGTTAATAATAAAAAAAAATTGATTCAATGATGAACACATCGGCCGTCTCCCACCAAGGCAGGGTGGCCCGAAAAAGAAAAACTTTCATCATCATTCACTCCATCACTGTCTTGCCAGAGGCGCGCTTACACTACAGTTATAAAACTGCAACATTAACACCCCTCCTTCAGAGTGCAGACACTGTACTTCCCATCTCCAGGACTCAAGTCTGGTCTGCCAGTTTCCCTGAATCCCTTCATAAATGTTACCTTGCTCATACTCCAACAGCATGTCAAATCCTAAAAACCATTTGTCTCCATTTGCTCCTATCAAACATGCTCACACATGCTTGCTGGAAGCCCAAGCCCCTAGCACACAAAACCTCCTTTACCCCCTTCTTCCAACCTTTCCTAGGCCGACATTCTTGAAGTCATTCTATTTTGTTCCATCCTCTCTACATGTCCAAACCACCTCAACAACCCCTCCTCAGCTCTCTTGATAATAGTTTTGGTAATCCTGCACCTCCTAATTTCCAAACTACAAATTCTCTGCATTATATTCACACCACACATTGCTCTCTGACATGACATCTCCACTGCCTCCAGCCTTCTCCTTGTTGCAACATTCATCACCCATGTTTCACACCTATATAAGAGCTTTGGGATAACTATACTCTCATACATTCCCCTCTTTGTTTCCATGGACAAAGTCCTTTGTCTCCACAGACTCTTAAGTGCACCACTCACCTTTATCCCCTCATCAATTCAATGATTCACCTCATTCTTCATAGACCCATCTGCTGACATGTCCACTCCTAAATATATCTGAATACATTCACCTCCTCCATACTCTCTCCCTCCAATCTGATATCCAATCTTTTGTCACCTATTTTTTTATTATCCTCATCACCTTACTCTTTCCTATATTCACTTTTAATTTTCTTCTTTTACATACCCTACCAAACTCATCCATCAACCTCAACTTCTCTTCAGAATCTCCCAAAAGCACAGTGTCATCAGCAAAGAGCAACTGTGACAACTCCCACTTTGTGTTAGATTCTTTATCTTTTAACCCCACACCTATTGCCAACACCCGAGCATTCACTTCTCTTACAACTCCATCTATAAATATATTGAACAACCATCCTTGTCTAAGGCCTATTTTTACTGGAAAATAATCTCTCTCTCTCCTACATACTCTAACCTGAGCCTCGCTATCCTCGTAAAAACTCTTCACTGCTTTCAGTAACCTACCTCCTATTCCATACATTTGCAACATCTGCCACATTGCCCCCTATCCACCCTGTCATACACCTTTTCCAAATCCATAAATGCCACAAAAACCTCTTTACTCTTATCTAAATACTGTTCACTGTGAACACTTGGTCTACACACCCACTACCCTTCCTAAAGCCTTGTTCATCTGCTATCCTACTCTCCATCTTACTCAATAATAATGCTACCATAAATCTGAGTATACCATACCAGGTATACTCAGATTTATTCCCCTATATTTTTTGCATTCTCTTTTGTCCCCTTTGCCTTTATACAAAGGAACTATGCATGCTCTCTGCCAATCCCTAGATACCTTACCTTCTTCCATACATTTATTAAATAAAAGCACCAACCACTCCAGAACTATATCCCCACCTGCTTTAACATTTCTATCTTTATACCATCAATCCCAGCTGCTTTATTCCCTTTCATTCTACCCACTGCCTCACAAACTTTCCCCACACTCATAACTCGCTCCTCTTCACTCCTACAAGATGTTATTCCTCCTTGCCCTATACACGAAATCAGAGCTTCCCTGTCTTCAACATTTAACAATACCTCAAAATATTCCCTCCATCTTCCCGATACCTCTAACTCTCCATTTAATAACTCTCCTCTCCTATTTTTAACAATCAAATCCATTTGTTCTCTAGGCTTCCTCAACTTATTAATCTCACTCCAAAACTTTTTCTTATTTTCAACAAAATTTGTTGATAACTCTCACCCACTCTCTCATTTGCTCTCTTTATACATTGCTTCACCACTCTTTTAACATCTCTTTTCCTCTCCATATACTCTTCCCTCATTGCATCGCTTCTACTTTGTGATATTAAAAAATAAGTGACATAGCAAAATATTAAAGTTTTGGAGCACAAGTAGCTTCATTTCCTCCTTCACTCCATGTCTCTCAAATGTTACAGTAGAGAAAGCATCCACAACAAACCCCCTGTTCTGCATGGCCACCACACCTTACCACAATTGTAATTGCCAAAATTATGGGAAACTATGAAAATGATAGGATAATGTTTATTTAGAACAATGAATTTAACATGTTTCACTTAAAAGTCCAAATACTTGAATTTTAGGTTATCAAAAAAAGGCTGAGTCCTGATCTGTTTGGATAATAAGTTTTTTATGACACACTGGCTGTCTTCCACCAAGGTAGGGTGATCCTCTCTCCCACCAAAAAGAAACACTTTCACCATCACTCACTCTATCACTGTCTTGCCAGAGGCGTGCCGACATTACAGCTCAGATGTCCCTCCAAACTATACTATATTCCCACCAACCCTCCTTCAAAGTGCAGGCTATTATTAACCAAAATCTTGAAAACTGTAAACATGAAACTGCTCATTTATTAGACATAAACTGATGTTTTATGATGGTTGATTGAAGACTAACTAGGTTGATAGAAGACTAGGGTAAAATAAACACATAAACAGTATAATGTGATCCTTTATTGACAACGTTTCGCCCACGCAGTGGGCTTTATCGAGTCACAGACAGATCTACCTGGAAAATGAGTGACATGAATATATATAGGGTATAGTCAGGTGGAGAATGCTGGGTCATCACTTATCTGTATATCCAACAACTTCAACCAGAACAACGGCTTCTACAACATAGCTGAACCTATTGCCAAGAAACTTCTTCAACGCTATCCCACCTAGAACTCAAGAATGGAACACTGCAGGTCCTTTAAGTCACACAAAGTTTTTAACTATCACACTACTTTTAAGACTATCACATGCAGCTTTCACCACCTGACCCAGCATTCTCCACCTGACTATACCCTATATATATTCATGTCACTCATTTTCCAGGTAGATCTGTCTGTGACTTGATAAAGCCCACTGCGTGGGCGAAACGTTGTCAATAAAGGATCACATTATACTGCTTATGTGTTTATTTTTCCATTGTGTCGGTATTTTATACCATTTATTTCCAAGACTAGGGTAAACTGGATAAAACAATTTACTCACTTTGGTAATAAGCTTCAAAGTATGTTGCCATCGCTCCATTTCACCTTTGTACTGCTGCTCAGCCTGTTCATAGGCTACCTGCTGAGAAAATCCAGAACCTGCTGCAGGCTTCTGAGGAGCAGTTGGTCTCTTTTGATGGTAGTGATCAAACCAATCAGTGAAGGAATCCTGAGCAGACTGAGAAAAACAATTTCCATTATGCAAATCTTCTTCATCCCACTGAGACAGGGTGGCCCAAAAAGAAAAATGAAAGTTAGTAATATACTATACAGGAGAAGGGGTTACTAGCCCCTTGCTCCCGATATTTTAATCGCCTCTCACAACACGCATGGCTTAAGAACATGGAGAAAAAAAAATTATATATATATACCTGCTGGATGCATGAGTGAATGGAGACGAATGGTTTTGGGGACCTGACGAGCTGTTGGAGTGTGAGCAGGGTAATATTTTGTGAAGGGATTCAGGGGAACCAGGTAGCCAGACTTGAGTCCTGGAAATGGGAAGTACAATGCCTGCACTTTAAAGGAGTGGTTTAGAATATTGGTAGTTTGCAGGGGACGTCTAAACTGTCGTATCTGAGTGCATCTGCAAAGACAGTGATTATGTATGAGTGATGGTGTAAGTGTTGAATGAGGATGAAAGTTTTTTTCTTTCTTTTTGGGTCACCCTGCCTCGGTGGGAAATGGCAGACGTGTTAAAAAAAAAAAAAAAAACCTGCTGGATCTAAATAGTAGGTTGGTAGACAGCAACCGCCCAGGGAGGTACTACCGTCCTGCCAAGTGAGTGTAATACGGAAGCCTGTATGTACTTGTTTTACATGATGGTAGGATTGCTGGAGTCTTTTCTCTGTCTCATAAACATGCAAGTTTTCAGGTACATCTTGCTACTTTTACTTACACTTAGGTCACACTACACATACATGTACAAGCATATATATATATACACTTCCCTCTGGGTTTTCTTCTATTTTCTTACTAGTTCTCGTTTATTTCCTCTTATCTCCATGGGTAATTGGAACAGAATTCTTCTTTCGTAAGTCATGCGTGTTGTAAGAGGCGACTAAAATGCCGGGACCAACGGGCTAGTAACCCCTTCTCCTGTATAAATTACTAAATTTAAAAAGAGAAACTTTCGTTTTTCTTTTTGGGCCACCCTGCCTCGGTGGGAAACGGCCGACGTGTTGAAAGAAAGAAAGAAAAGGAAATGTGTAGCCCAAGCGTGTACATTGAAGCAAATGAACAGTGCTCAGATAAGGGTAAAGAGCTGTTTGTTGCAGCTGGGAATTTAGAAGAGGCGTATGATAGATGGGATGGATAGGGAAGCTATGTGGCAGATGTTGCAATGTATGAAAAATGTGGTAGGTTACTAAAAGCAGTTAAGAGTTTTTATGCAGATAGTAAGGCTCAGGTTAGGGTATACAGGTGAGAGGGGGGCTATTACCCAGCGAAAGTAGAACTTAGAAAGGGATGCATGATATCACCATTGTTGTTTTAACATATTTACAGATGGGGCTGTAAAGGAAGCAAATGCTAGGGTGTTGGTAAGAGGTGTTTGATTAAAAGATGTTGGATATGATACAAGGTGGAGTTATCACATCTGCTTTTTGTTGATGACAGTTCTTTTGGGGGATTCTGAAGACAAGCTGCAAACGTTAGTGAAGGAATTTGGGAGGGTATGTAAAAGAAGGAAACAAAGTGAACATAAAACAGTACAAGGTGATAGTAACACAAAATATAGGTAATGAAAGACTGAAAAGCAGATTGGAGGAAGTGGATGTATTTAGATATTTGGGAGTGGACATGTCAGAAGATGGGTCTATGAAAGGTAAGGTGAATCACAGAATAGAAAAAGGGGTAAAAAGGTGGGTGGTGTGGAGGCATCTGTGGAAAGAAAGGAAGAAGGCTTATCTATGGTAGCAAAAATAGGGAAGGTACCAGAGTTTAGTGGTACTAACACTTTTAATTGGGTGTGAGGCATGAGTTTTGAACATTGCAGTGAGGAGGCTAGAGTTAGTATCAATGTCATGTTTGGGAGCAATGTATGGTGTGAATATCATGCAGAGAATTTAAAAGAAATTAAAAGGTGATGCAGGGTCACCACAGATATAATTCAGAGGGTTGAAAAGGGGTTATTGAGATGATTTGGGTATATACAGAGGATGGAAAAAGATAGGATGACAAAGAGTCTAAATCTAGGGTGGATGGAAGGAGGGGTAGGAGTCATCCCAGGAATGGTTTGAAGGAAAGGGGGTACAGGCTTTGAATTCTTAGGGCTTGAGCATCCAGCAGACTTGTGTGAGCATGTGAACATAATCTTTTAGATATATTTCTTAAAAAAAAAAAAAAAGAGAGAAACTAATACAGTAACCACTGCACAGATGTCAACAATATCACAAGTAATTCAATGAATACAGTACATAATTTTTAAAATGCAGTAGTAATAAAAGTTGTGCATAAAAATTTTAACAAAAAATTGGATGAAGGGCAGAAGCGGATGGATGGATAAATGAATACACATATCTGGAAGAACAGGTAGACTGAAACACATATGAAAAGACAGAGCAATATGGTAACTACTGTATGGCTCCTGCATTCAAGATGAAAGAAAAAGGCTGTCAACATAAGGAGCAAATATGATGAAGCTTATTAAACAAAGTAGTGTCACTTACCAAGAAGGTGCGTATACAGAAGTATTCTCGTACAACATTTTCAGCCTGTGCTGGAAGGTCAGATGATCCTGTCTCAGCCTCATGCTCCCTCATTATTATATCCACTGAATCACTTGGTATCTATTGAATACAGATAATTTACAAATTCTTAAAGAAAAGTACACCTTATTAGTGGTTTAAATGAAAATAAGCTTAAACAGCTATTAAACCAACTTGATGGAAGATTTAGCAATGGGTCCTAATCAAATACATACCTGTACATGTGACTTACTTATGACTGGTACTGAAGAGTTCTTTTACCCTCACAGCCTAGCCTGAGATTAGGCTTCCTTGTTGACTACCTGGTCAACAAGACTGTTGGTACCAGCAACCAACAGGAAATTACTGTACATACAAATACAGTGAGGGGGTTGAAGAGGGTTGGGATTGTTTTAAAAATGCAGTATTAGAATGTGGGGCAGAAGTTTGTGGCTATAGGAGGGTGGGTGCAGGAGGAAAGAGGAGTGATTGGTGGAATGAAGAAGTAAAGGGTGTGATAAAAGAGAAAAAGGTAGCTTATGAGAGGTTTTTACAAAACAGAAGTGTTGTAAGAAGAGCAGAGTATATGGAAAGTAAAAGAAAGGTGAAGAGAGTGGTGAGAGAGTGCAAAAGGAGAGCAGATGAAAGAGTGGGAGAAGCACTGTCAAGAAATTTTGCGGAAAATAAGAAAAAGTTTTGGAGTGAGATAAACAAGTTAAGAAAGCCTAGGGAATGAATTGATTTGTCAGTTAAAAACAGAGTAGGGGAGTTAGTAGATGGGGAGCTGGAGGTATTGGGTAGATGGCGGGAATATTTTGAGGAACTTTTAAATGTCGATGAAGAAAGGGAGGTGGTAATTTCATGCACTGGTCAGGGAGGTATAACATCGTTTAGGAGTGAGGAAGAGCAGGATGTGAGTGTGGGGGAGGTGCGTGAGGCATTACGTAGAATGAAAGGGGGTAAAGCAGCAGGAACTGACGGAATCATGACAGAAATGTTAAAAGCAGGGGGAGATATTTTGTTGGAGTGGTTGGTATTTTTGTTTTAATAAATGTATGAAAGAGGGGAAGGTACCTAAGGATTGGCAGAGAGCATGTATAGTTCCTTTATATAAAGGGAAGGGTGACAAGAGAGATTGTAAAAATTATAGGGGAAGAAGTTTACTGAGTATACCAGGTAAAGTGTACGGTAGGGTTATTATTGAAAGAATTAGAGGTAAGACAGAGGGTAGGATCGCAGATGAGCAAGGAAGTTTTAGAGTGGGTAGGGGATGTGTAGATCAAGTGTTTACATTGAAACATATATGTGAACAGTATTTAGATAAAGGTAGGGAAGTTTTTATTGCATTAATGGATTTAGAAAAAGCATATGATAGAGTGGATAGAGGAGCAATGTGGCAGATGTTGCAAGTGTATGGAATAGGTAGTAAGTTACTGAATGCTGTAGAGAGTTTTTATGAGGATAGTGAGGCTCAGGTTAGGGTGTGTAGGAGAGAGGGAGATTACTTCCCGGTAAAAGTAGGTCTTAGACAGGGATGTGTGATGTCACCATGGTTGTTTAATATATTTATAGATGGGGTTGTAAAAGAAGTAAATGCTAGGGTGTTGGGGAGAGGAGTGGGATTAAATTATGGGGAATCAAATACAAAATGGGAGTTGACACAGGTACTTTTTGCTGATGATACTGTGCTTATAGGAGATTCTAAAGAAAAGTTGCAGAGGTTAGTGGACGAGTTTGGGAGTGTGTGTAAAGGTAGAAAGTTGAAAGTGAACAAAGATAAGAGTAAGGTGATGAGGGTATCAAACGATTTAGATAAAGAAAAATTGGATATCACATTGGAGAGAGGGAGTATGGAAGAAGTGAATGTTTTCAGATATTTGGGAGCTGACTTGTCAGCAGATGGGTTTATGAAGGATGAGGTTAACCATAGAAATGATGAAGGAAAAAAGGTGAGTGGTGCGTTGAGGTATCTGTGGAGACAAAAAACGTTATCTATGGAGGCAAAGAAGGGAATGTATGAAAGTATAGTGGTACCAACACTCTTATATGGGTGTGAAGCTTGGGTTGCAAATGCTGCAGCGAGGAGGAGGCTGGAGGCAGTGGAGATGTCCTGTCTAAGGGCAATGTGTGGTGTGAATATTATGCAGAGAATTCGGAGTGTGGAAATTAGGAGGAGGTGTGGAGTTACTAAAAGTATTAGTCAGAGAGCTGAAGAGGGGTTGTTGAGGTGGTTTGGTCATTTAGAGAGAATGGATCAAAGTAGAAAGACTTGGAGAGCGTATAAATCTGTAGGGAAGGAAGGAGGGGTAGGGGTCGTCTTCGAAATGGTTGGAGGGAGGAGGTAAAGGAGGTTTTGTGGGCGAGGGGCTTGGACTTCCAGCAAGCGTGTGTGAGCATGGTTGATAGGAGTGAATGGAGATGAATGGTTTTTGGGACCCGACGAGCTGTTTGAGTGTGAGCAGAGTAATATTTAGTGAAGGGATTCAGGGAAACCGGTTATTGATTTAGCCGGACTTGAGTCCTGGAAATGGGAAGTACAATGCCTGCACTTTAAAGGAGGGGTCTGGGATAGTGACAGTTTAGAGGGACTATTCTAAACTGTAGTATCTGAGCGCCTCTGCAAAGACAGTGATTATGTATGAGTGAGGTGAAAGTGTTGAATGATAATGAAAGTATTTTCTTTTTGGGGATTTTCTTTCTTTTTGGGTCACCCTGCCTCGGTGGGAGACGGCCGACTTGTTGAAAAAAATAAAAATAAAAAATACAGTGAAGTTATTGAAGTAATAAGTGTCAGCCAACAAAGTACAGTAGCTGATGATTTTAGTTAATTACTATTCTAATGAAAGTACTGACAAATAAACAACTACAGCCCCCACACACAAACACGCACACAGGGCACTGCAATGGATCAGAGAATACCTGACAGGGAGGCAACAATGAGTCATGGTACATGACAAGGTATATCACAGTGGGCGCCTGTGACGAGCGGGGTTCCACAGGGGTCAGTCCTACAACCAGTGCTATTTTTGGTATGTGATAGACTCAGAAGTGTCCCTGTTTGAAGATGATGTGAAGTTAATGAGAATTAAATCAGACGAGGACCAGGCAGGACTACAAAGAGACCTGGACAGGCTGGAAGCTTGGTCCAGTAACTGGCTCCTCGAATTTAACCCCGCCAAATGCAAAGTCATGAAGATCGGGGAAGGCCAAAGAAGACCGCAGACAGAGTATAGGCTATGTGGCCAAAGACTGCAAACCTCACTCAAGGAAAAGAATCCTGGGGTGAGTATAATACCGAGCACATCTCTTGAAGCGCAGATCAACTAAATAACTGCTGCAGCATATGGGTGCCTAGCAAACCTGAGAATAGCATTCCGATACCTCAGTAAGGAATCGTTCAAGACTCTGTACACCGTGTACATCAGACCCATACTGAAGTATGCAGCACTAGTTTGGAACCCACACCTCTTCAAGCACATCAAGAAACTAGAGAAAGTGCAAAGGTTTGCAACAAGGCTAGTTCCAGAGCTAAGGGTTATGTCCTACGAAGAAAGGTTAAGGGAAATTGGCCTGACGACACTGGAGGACAGTTAGGTTAGGGGAGACATGATAACGACATACAGAATACTGTGAGGAATTGACAAGGTGGACAGAGACAGGATGTTCCAGAGATGGAACACAGAAACAAGGGGTCACAATTGGAAGTTGAAGACTTAGATGAGTCAAAGAGATGTTAGGAAGTATTTCTCTAGTCAGAGTTGTCAGGAAGTGGAATAGTCTGGCAAGTGATGTAGTGGAGGCAAGAACCATACATAGTTTTAAGACGAGGTATGATAAAGCTCATGGGGCAGGGGGAGAGAGAGGACTTAGTAGCGATCAGCAAAGAGGTGGGGCCAGGAGCTATGTCTCGACCGCTGCAACCACAAATAGGTGAGGGGGACATAGGCTGCAAACCGCATTCAAAGAGAAGGACCTTGGAGTAAGCATAGTGACTATCATATCGTCAGAGGCTTATATTAACTGAATAACCTCTGGAGCCAATGCTTGCCTAGCAAATCTGAGAGTGGCCTTCAGGCATCTCAACAAAGAGTCATTCTGGGTCCTTTACACAACATATGTCAGGCCCAGTATGGCACCCCACACCCGAGGAAGAATGTTAAGAAACTGGAGAAAGTGCAGAAGTATTCAATGAGACTAGTTCCAGATCTAAGGGATATGAGCTGCAAGGAAAGGCTAAATGAACTGAATCTAACAATGATGGAGGGCAGAAGAACCAGAGGAATTGATAGGGCAGACAGGGACAGACTGTTTGAGAGGTGGAAAACAGGAACTTGGGGGCATGGCTGGAAGTTAAAGACACAGATGAGCCACAGTTATGTCAGGAAGTATTTCTTCAATCTCAGAGTGGTCTGGCAGTGGAATGACCCTGATGAAAAAGTGGTGGAGGAAGATTCCATACATAGTTTTAAGAACAGGTATGATAGAGCCCATGAGGCTAGGAGAGTGAATTTAACAAGCTCTCACATACACCCTTACACCCACTCACCCACACTCTCACATTCACCCTTACACCCATACTCTTACATTCATCCTCACACTCACCCACCTACCCTCTCATATTCACCCTTGTGCCCACCTACCCTCTCACATACCCATCCATGCTCACACAAACATCTCATACCCACCTGTAACATCAACCTTCTCAAACCCATCCTCTAACATCAACCTTATCAAACCCATCCTCTCTCATATATTCACCTACCCACCCCTCACCCATTCACCTACCCACACACCCTCATGATCTCTCTCATACCCACCCACATTCACACCCTCTCTCATAGCCTTCCACCCTCATACCCACTCACCCACTTATGATTTCTGAAACCCACCCTCCCCCACTCTGTTCACTCTCTCTCTCTCTCTCTCTCTCTCTCCCATCCACCCACTTTTCCTTCCTCACAGCCTCACTGTATTGTTTTACATGTTAGTGTTCTTTATGTCCAGTAGTGTCTCCAGAACCAACCATCATGGGAAATAAATTTTATAATTAAAAAACAATGGACAATTGGCAATAACATTTATCCCCTTTTCCCCAATTAATCTGTTAATGAGAGGGTTCACTCTACCACTCTGTGTTCTATCTGTAAGAAAGTATAATAAGTATCCAGTTATTTCCTTATCCTGTTATATCTATCACCCTCATTTTGTGTGCAATCACCCTATGATTGCATTGGTCAAGTGCATTTGCAAAATCTGTGTACAAAACATCAATGTTTTCATTTTCTTCCAATGCATTTTTCTTCCTGCTCTAAATCCTAATAACTATCTGCCCACAACCAGTAAAAAAATAAATGTTTAAAGCTAGATTTTGCACCTTATGAATGCTGTAACTGTCATTTATGTACAGGTATACTAAATTCCTTTCCTCAGTTTTTTGCCATTTCTGAGAACATATGCTTAATCATATGACAACAGCAACAGCCTGACTGTTCAGAGTTATGTTGTGATTAACAGATGGAGGAATGAGCCACCAGCATTCCTTGAATAACCCACTTGGGTTTAGCGCTTCCTCAAAAACCATTAATCCTAATCTTACTAGAAATAACTACCAAGTCTCATAATTTATTAAAGAAAAATATGTCGGAAACCCTGCACAAGTACCTAATCCACTAGAAGATACCAATACATATGTATTGAATGAATTTTTATATACAGCTGTTGGTTGCAAAATTGCCATCATTGATATATCCGGGTATGACTACCAGTAATCTCAACTGGTGTCTCAAAATACATAATTATATACAATAGGACCCCTATTTCCACGGTTTACTGTGGCCCAAAAATAACCCTTAATTTTCCTTAATAATGGCCTCAAAGTGCAAAAATAGTGATGGTGGAAGTTCTTCAAAGCCTAAGAGAAACCGTGAAGTGCTTCCCATCAGTGAAAAAGTGATAATTCTCCACTTATTGTGTGTAATTTATCAATTAAACTTTATAATAGGCATGTATAGGACTATATATAGTGTTCACTACTATCTGCGGTTTTGGTATCTGTGGCAGGTCCTTGGAACGTATTGCTGCAGATACAGGGGTCCTATTGTAATTACAAGGTAAATGGATAGACAAAATCATCATTATACATATACACATCCAAGACCCTGCTTGAATTTCTGTGGATGACATTTTTAATGAAAATAATATTTTATAGTTAACTCACTGAAACTTACTTTGTTAAACAAAGCACGAGTGGCTCCAATCTTGCGCGAGACAAGAAAAGTGCGCATAAGAGCATTGGATTGTCTAAGAGCTTCTACTCGTTGTTGTGGGTCATACAACAGCCAGTCTATAGCACTGATTTTAACTCGATCCTCTGCTGTAGTTTCTGACACCACTTCTCCCTCAGGATCACGAATGTTGGATGATAATCTGAAACATACAACTCAAATTACTTTTTATTAGTGTTCTGTGATGATGATGACATAACAGAATTCTATTTTTTTTGTCTTCTAACAAAAGATAAGCTAATTTAGAATCTTGGTAACAATAATGCAGAATTAACGTTTTGTGTGTCACACATATAACACCCAAACAATTAAACACAGTTACGTACAGGAATAATGTTATAAATATTTAGACTTATAGAAACTAAAGCATCCACAAACTATATAGACAATATACAGGGTGTTTGAAAGAGATGGATCTAATTTCAAAGCAGTCTGCTTTGAAACTTGATGGCAAAATGATCATTGCTTTATAATCCAATGCAGCAGGCTTTACCTGAAAATAATTAAGCAAACAAAATAAAAATCATGTACTAAATGCGTTGCAAACCCCAATGATTGCACAAAGATGATATATCATGTAAGGAATTATGAATAAAAATGGGACATTGTATAATACCTAATTCACTTAATGCAAAACAGCACATTACAAATCCTTACCTGATATTGGTGACAACAGCTGAGGTGATTGCATGTGTATCTAGTCCCACAGTGGCAGCGAGCTGTAGAGCGTGACGGCGATGGTGGTCATCTGTTATATTGTGGAGGAAACGTGCGTACCACTCCACCTGAAGCCATGTGGGTAATACAGAGGTGTACCAGGCCACTTGTTCAACATCCCCACGCTCAATGGCTTCCTATGTTATGGACAAATATAACTGAAGTGAGACTTTTAATCTTTTTTTACACAGTAAGCTAGTAAACTTAAACAGCAATAAGCAACAACTTCAAATCTGGTAAAACTAAATTGCATTCATGTACTACATATTTTTGCAATAGCTACACAAGAACTAATGGAGAATAAAACTATTTTGTATTTAAAATATTGATTTTTGAGCCAATAAAAAACTAAATTTGCTATAGGCTTGCCTTAGTGAATGTACAAATTGCTTTTCTGGAAAAATGGTAGTTAGCAGGGTCTAAATTAATGGAATCTCACTATCCATTGAACCCAATTACTGTATAAACAATTATTTTCAACACAATAGCTGTTTCCCACCAAGGCAGGATGACAAAAAAAGGAAACCCACTCACAATAACTATCTTCAAAACAAACCCACTCACCATAACTATCATCAAAACAAACCCAGTCACCATAACTATCTTCAAAACAAACCCAGTCACCATAACTATCTTCAAAACAAAACCACTCACCATAGCTATCTTCAAAACAAACCGTCACCATAACTATCTTCAGAACAAACTCTGTCACCATAACTATCTTCAGAATAAACCCAGTCACCATAACTATCTTCAAAACAAACCCACTCACCATAACTATCTTCAGAACAAAGGCAGTGTGTTTCCTCACATTCCAAACTCAAGTCTTCACGTTGTTAAACAAAACTTGCATGGCCCAAAGTCTATCACATCAAATCCTAAGTGCCAATTGTCTCAAATCACTCAGATCTAACATGCCTGCACATCCTTGCTGGATGCACCAGCTTCTACCTCTCAAAACCTCCTTCACATCCTCCATCAAACCCTCCCTAGGATGTCCTTTACACCACTTGCTTGTGGCCATTTTATTATACTCCGTATTGACGTCTTTCCCAATCCTATCTAAAAATACAAAGAGGCACTGTGATATTCTACATTCCTGTATAAGGACCATTTTAACTAGAAAATATGTACACTTTTTCTTTTCTATGTGTACAAACCCTATGCTGAGCTTCACTAATAAGAAATGCCATGTCGCTCTCCTATCTACCCTATTTTTTTAAATCAATAAATGCAATGAGTAGCTCCTTACACTTAAACATGGGTCATTTATATGCTTACATATAAACCATCTACATACATTGTCTCACTAAATTAAACTAGTCCCTATGTAATCTTATATTCTTTTTTCTTTACTTTCACTCTTTCAGTACTAATTTAGAAGGTACAATATACCCAAATGATATATTCCTTTATAATTCTTACTCTCTCTCTCATTTTCCACTTTTTCCTCATAGACAGGATTTATACATGTTCTTGTCATTTATGAACTAGTTGCTAGAGAAACAAAGATGCTGCGCAGATATTATAAAAAGAAAAGCCCCTACCCCTTCAGGCTGAAATTTCATTAGTAAAAGGATGTCTCACAGGCAGACAAAAACCTTCCATTACAGCAGAACCGGCAATGAGATTAGTGAATAATTCGACCCTTAAATCATATTCCACTGATAATTTACTAACAATCTATGGAATGAATTCTGTATAGAATTGTATGTTATTTGTCTTCTAACATTTGAAAGACAGATTAAACTTTCTGAAATGCACCTCAGTTTATGTAAAGGAAAACTATATAATTTTGCTTTAAAAAAGCTTGTTTTAAAATGCAACCCATTCATTAAGTGGGCACTGTCTATAAGATGCGGCCAAAGTTCACACAAACCTTCACACAAGCCTCAAGTATATCGGTACAGAGAGGTTCCAGTTGCTGAGAGATACGACCAATCCTTCGCAGAAACAGCACCAGATGAGTAAGGCACCTTAAAAGGTGGGGTGCTAAACCATTTCTAAGCCATACATGAGCCTCCTGGAGTAGAGATTCCACATCATCCAGAATGAGATATTTCTGAAGAATATGGTAAGGGTTTTTGTGCTGCAGCTTTTGAACTTCTGGATGACTCTCCACTGCCTCTAACACGCCCTTTACAGAAAATCTGGAAAACAAAATGTAGATAGTTTCCTAGTAATTCAGTGAACCGTGAAATCAACTTCTAACTATACTATTCCTTATCACCTCTGAAAGAACATGAAACTTTTAATAAAGAAAAATCTTGTAATGATGCAGTTGATGGTGATGACAATGAAGAAAAATAAGGACTATTTAACCTAGTATGGTTAATAAACCAGGATAACCCAACAAAGCCATGCAGTACAACTTATTTCCACTGTTTAACTGACCAAAAAAAAAAATCCATCTTGTTGACAGCCCCCAGTGCCAATGTACATATTACTTAGTAATAAATCAATTATTGCTGTAGATTGGTCATTGCAAGAAAAGGGGAGGTGGATGGAGCAGAAAAGGGAGGGGAGGAGGAGGGGGATGGGTGAAATTGTGAAAAAAAAGGGTGTAGGTAAATAATGCAAGGGAAGGGGAGAAAGGAAAGATGACTGGCCTACCCATTCTTGACTGGGAGTAAGGTTAACTTGGTTGTGTCATCAATTTTATGAGGGAAATATGTTGCATCAACAAATCTTGAGGCGAGTTTGAAGCAGTATATAGTGGGTCCATTCTGTATCTTTTAGAAGAGCGCAGGCTCTCTGTAGGTGATGGCAATGTGCTGTTGAATCTGTGAGAAGGTCCTCTTATCCAGCAAAGTGAGGAATTCTTGTTGGTTGAGTTCCAGTGACAGGGGTGTGTTTGTGTATACATGACTGTCCCCTCCATAATTCCTTGGTAGAGTGTTTGTGATGTGTGTTTCCATTTGGAATTTATGCTCTCACAGCTGATAATGATTAAGCTGGTGTCTATTGGTAGGATTGTGTCAACAGATATTGATGGAGGAGTGTGTTCTCTAAGTCCTGCTTCTGTGAGAAATTTGCTGGTAGGTTGAGATGGCAGTTGCGGTGGTGTCTGGCAGATATATGCCAGTTGACGGAACATGAATGGGAGACAGTAAGGTATGATCCTGCGATCATACTAAAATTCAACACACACATTCAGGACATTTCTAAAAAAAAAAAAAAAATCCAAAATAGTGGATATTCTCTCAAAAAATATGTTATTATGTTCCACAAATAATCCAGGCTCACTCTGTACTACTCTCTAATCTATCCATACCTCACCTATGGTATCTGTGCATGGAGATCAACATCAGTTAATCACCTTAAACCTGTTTTTACTCACCAAAAACAAGCTTTCAGAATAATCATTCATTCAGGCTCCAGGCAATACATACCCCTCGTTTTCAAAAGTTTAGATTTGCTTAATATACAAAACATTCACACTTTCTACTGTACTGTACACACACTGTCTTCAGGACTCTCAACTCAAACATTAACCCATAGCTTATATTCTATCTGGAGAGCTGCTAATTCCAATGTTCATTTTAACCCAATTCCTAGCTATTTTGCTAGTATGCCTTCTGTTCTATAGACTGAGCACAAGAAATTGCCATTCACCTATCAGGACTACCCTATAATGTGCACTAAATTGGTAATTTGTCCAATTTCACAAAAAATTAGAAAAATATACACTAAATGCATTCCAGTCAGAAAAGCAATCTTTCCTCAGTTCATTAATCATGTACCCAGGCCTCTCCTGTACAACACTTGCCCACCATTTTGAATCCATCTTTACACACACACACAATTACAGGTCGGCCATCACTAATCCAGCAATCAGTAATCTGGTTCCCATCACTAATCCAGCAATCAGTAATCTGGTTCCCATCACTAATCCAGCAATCAGTAATCTGGTTCCCATCACTAATCCAGCAATCAGTAATCTGGTTCCCATCACTAATCCAGCAATCAGTAATCTGGTTCCCATCACTAATCCAGCAATCAGTAATCTGGTTCCCATCACTAATCCAGCAATCAGTAATCTGGTTCCCATCATTAATCCAGCAATCAGTAATCTGGTTCCCATCACTAATCCAGCAATCAGTAATCTGGTTCCCATCACTAATCCAGCAATCAGTAATCTGGTTCCCATCACTAATCCAGCAATCAGTAATCTGGTTCCCATCACTAATCCAGCAATCAGTAATCTGGTTCCCATCACTAATCCAGCAATCAGTAATCTGGTTCCCATCACTAATCCAGCAATCAGTAATCTGGTTCCCATCACTAATCCAGCAATCAGTAATCTGGTTCCCATCACTAATCCAGCAATCAGTAATTTGGTTCCCATCATTAATCCAGCAATCAGTAATCTGGTTCCCATCACTAATCCAGCAATCAGTAATCTGGTTCCCATCATTAATCCAGCAATCAGTAATCTGGTTCCATCAGCAATCCAGCACTAATTTTGGCTAGCATAATTTCAAATTTCCGGGGTCACCACACCAACCTGTCACTACTGTTTGGTGGAGCTACTTGCTGCACAAGTCATTCCAATTTCATTTTCTCCATTTATTGTTATAACCTGCTCACTTTTAGCCCTAGCCATGATTTCAAAAAATACTAAAAGAAATGCTTTTCGTTATGTAAAGAACATACACCATACACTGTCAATAAAAGATAAGGTGGCTTTGAAGCCACTGTCGGTTTCCATGAGCTCAGCTCACTCAGTTGAGCTGTGACCGGTAAATTTGGGCCTACATACGAGAGAATAGGTCTGTGTGGTAAGTGTGCACAATATAAAAAAAATTCTGCAGCATGCAGTGCATAATGAGAAAAAAAAAGCAACCATGGTTTTGGTGTAAAACAGCGGCTTTGTGGCACATTTTCATATGGTTTTTATGGTTATATTCTAGTGTTTTTGGTCTCACTAGATAGAATGGAAGATATATTACAGAAATAGATATGATTTTCCTAGGTAGTAGGTTGGTAGACAGCAACCGCCCAGGGAGGTACTACCGTCCTGCCAAGTGAGTGCAAAATGAAAGCCTGTAATTGTTTTACATGATGGTAGGATTGCTGGTGTCTTTTTTCTGTCTCATAAACATGAAAGATTTCAGGTACATCTTGCTACTTCTGCTTACACTTAGGTCACACTACACATTCATGTACAAGCATATATATACACACCCCTCTGGGTTTTCTTCTATTTTCTTACTAGTTCTTGTTCTTATTTCCTCTTATCTCCATGGGGAAGTGGAACAGAATTCTTTCTCCATAAGCCATACGTGTTGTACGAGGCGACTAAAATGCCAGGAGCAAGGGGCTAGTAATCCCTTCTCATGTATATATTACTAAATGTAAAAGGAGAAACTTTCGTTTTTGCTTTTGGGCCACCCTGCCTCGGTGGGAAACGGCCGACGTGTTGAAAGAAAGATATGATTTTGACTGGTTTCAAGATGGAAAGTACCTTGAAATTGTGCTCAAATTAGCTGAAATGTTCGATTTTTGCCTATGTTCAAGAGTAAACAAATGACGTCACCGTCCAATACATGTCCATACACACACAACCTGCACATATAATACATGTCCAACTCGCCGGTCTAATACGCAGTCACAAATAGGTTGCCATTATTTATACAATAATGCAGTAGTCTGCATAACAGTAAACCTATTTTTTGTGCGAATAAAAATTAAAAATGGAAAGCAAGCGTAATATAAGAGGAGCCTGGAGACGTAACTAAATGAACAAAATTTTTTTTTATTTTAGTGGCAGGAATGTCTGCATTGTTTATTCTGGACCCTATTTTGAAATTGGCATCTCTTGAAATTTGTGTGAGATTGGCCAAATTACCAATTACTGACCATTTTATTGGGTAGTTTAACCCAAGTGCCCCGAATATTTTGAAAAAAAAAAAAAAATTTATATAGAAATAAAGAGCACATTTTTTTGAGTGTTATAGGATAAAAAAAAATTAGGGTCAGTTTTTACCGAGATATGAGGCAGATAAGTTGGCACTGGATGCTCACCTGACAGCAACAGGAGTCCTGCCGCTTGCAGAATTGTTGCCGATATACCTTTTTTTCTTTTTTTCTTTTTATTATTTCATATAATTTTTATGTTCTGATAATTACAATTTCTCCTCTAGGTAGTAGGTTGGTAGACAGCAACCACCCAGGGAAGTACTACCGTCCTGCCAAGTGAGTGTAAAACGAAAGCCTGCAATTGTTTTACTTGATGGTAGGATTGCTGGTGTCTTTTTTCTGTCTCATAAACATGCAAGATTTCAGGTACATCTTGCTACTTCTACTTACACTTAGGTCACACTACACATTCATGTACAAGCATATATATACACACCCCTCTGGGTTTTCTTCTATTTTCTTACTAGTTCTTGTTCTTATTTCCTCTTATCTCCATGGGGAAGTGGAACAGAATTCTTCCTCCGTAAGACATGCGTGTCGTAAGAGGCGACTAAAATGCCGCGAGCAAGGGGCTAGTAACCCCTTCTTCTGTATATATTACTAAATGTAAAAGGGGAAACTTTCGTTTTTCATTTTGGTCCACCCCGCTTCGGTGGGAAACGGCCGACGTGTTGAAAGAAAGAAGAATTACAATTTCTCCATGGGGAAGTGGAACAGAATTCTTCCTCCGTAAGACATGCGTGTCGTAAGAGGCGACTAAAATGCCGGGAGCAAGGGGCTAGTAACCCCTTCTCCTGTATATATTACTAAATGTAAAAGAAGAAACTTTCGTTTTTCCTTTTGGGCCACCCCGCTTCGGTGGGAAACGGCCAACGTGTTGAAAGAAAGAAGAATTATAATTTACAGAAGTTCTTGTGATTTCATAGCCAATCTTTGTTCTGACACTAATATTAGGTACTGAAATTGTACTCAAATAATAATAATAATGATAGTGCATAAAAATAATAATAATGATAGTGCATAATAATAATAATAATAATGATAGTGCATAATAATAATAATAATAATAATAATTGATAGTGCATAATAATAATAATAATAAAGTTCCCTTGAAGCATTATGTAAGATGTGTGTCACTGCCTTATCTTATCTGATCTCCACTAATGATGACTGGTGACATTTGATGAGGGGTGAGGGTAGTCTTTTCTTTTCTTATCAGTCCAGTAATTACAGTGATGACATTTGATGAGCTTACACTGCTTCTCTTTATTTGTTACGCAAACCTGTCTGTCTGTCTTTCTGTTTGCCTGTGTGTCGTCTCCTTTCTGTCTGCTTGTCTCAGAGAGTAGCTCATAAACCAACTGGTATTACGCAGATCATAAGCACACTATATCACTTTGTCTTGATTTTTTTAGTTATCCTAGGTAATTTACACTATGTATAATTGTATTTACGTATGTGTTCCTGTGAGATAGAGACAGAGACAGATAGATACAGACAGACAGACAGAGATATACAGCCAATCAGGTACCCAGCTGACCAGCCAGCTGCTGGTCAGCCAGGTGGCTAACCAGCTGCTGGCCAGCCAGGTGGCCAGACAGGCAGCCAGCCAGCTGGCCGGCCAGCCTGCCGACATCACTTTCCACTTAAAAGGGGAGTGTTAATATGACATGACATCAGTGAATCCTTGGTGTTTGCCGCGCTGTCTGCTCTAGCTGGCGCTCAATTTAATTAACCCTTTGGGGGTCGGTGCCGTACTAGTACGTTTTACGAGCAGGGGTTGGTGCCGTACTAGTACGCCCAAATTCTAGCGGCCTCAATTTAAGCAGAAAACGTCTGGTAGGCATACATATGAAAGAATGGGTCTGTGTGGTCAGTGTGCGCAGTATAAAAAAAATCCTGCAGTACACACTGCATAATGAGAGAAAAAAAACTCTGACCATTTTTTTCGATTAAAACAGAAACTTTGCAGTCGATTTTCGTATGGTATTTATTGATGTATTCTCGCTTTCTTGGTCTCATTTGATAGAATGGAAGATATATTACAGAAATAGAGATGATTTTGATTGGTATGACAATGACAAGTACCTTGAAATTGAGCTCTTCGATTTTTGACGACGTTGAAGAGTAAACAAATCACACCATGCCTCCAATACACATCAACTGGCGAGTCTTATATTCATGTACAAGTGCTCTGATATTATTTATACCATTTTTACAATGATGCAGTTGTATACATAACAGTAAATCTTCTATTTTTTGTGAGAATAAAAATTAAAAATGAAAAGCAAAAGTAATGGAACAGGGGCCTGGAGACGTGACTAATGAACAGAGAACATGTTATTTTAGTGCCAGGAATGTCTGCCTTGTTTACTCTGGACCCTATTTTGAAATTGGCATCGTTTGAAATTTGTGTGAAATTAGAAAATTGCCATTTTCTGACCACTATTTTGGGTAGATGAAATTGGTAAATAGGCGGTTTCTTGTACTCAATCTATAGAAGAAATAGAGTTCTAGCGAAATAGCTATAATTTTAGGAGACTGAAACATTGGAATTTGTCGAAAATAGAGCTCAAAGTGGGCAAAATTGCCGATGCGTAAGTGTCATGGCTACCGCTAACTTCGCGAAAGCATAATTCCGTTAGTTTTCGATCAAATTTCATAATTTTGGTGGCGTTATGATTGGAAAAAGATTCTCTATCATTTCATAAGAAAAAAATAATTTTTTTTTTTCCAAAAAATTTTCGACCCCCAGGAACACTTTCCTGAGAAGGCCTGTCGACCCCCAAAGGGTTAACTGGTGCTCCCACAAGGTACTAAGTGGTCCCAGATTTTTTTAATATGGGGCACACCACACACCGAGTGTTAAGACCCATTCTATGCTGACCAGGCATCTCAGGCCAATCATGCCAAATTTGGAGGCAGGAAAAATAAAAAATAAATATACGCTTGGGGCAGTAGCAGTACTAACGTATATATACGTTTGGACCATTTAAGGGTTAAATAGGTAAAGGGGCACTTTCTTGTACTCAATTGACATAGTAGAAGGCATACTAGAGAAACAGCTACGCGTTTGGTCGATTGGAACAATGGAATGGGCCAAAAATAGAGCGTAAAGTAGGTGATATCGCCGATGCATAAATATTGCTGTTGGGTTAAGTGTATTCTAACTTAACCACTCTGTAATCCAGCAAAATCCCTAATCCGGCACCCTACAGGTCCCAATGATGCCAGATTAGTGATGGTCAACCTGTATTATTATTATTATAATCCAAAACCAAGAGCTAAACCTACTAGGGTCATACAGCGCTGCACACACAAAAAATAAAAGTTTTACCCTATTTTTCAAATAATAGAATATAGCCAAGAATGGTCATTGTTTAGGCCATGTCAATAATTGAAGAAAACCTATTAAAAACCCATAAAATGGACGAGGGTGGCTAGGGAGCCCTACCCTTCCTCAGTAAAATTGCCCAAAATTGAATATTTCTGCCACTTTGAGATCTATTTAATGCTACTTCTGGTTAAAACCAACCAAAATAATCTCTATTTCACTATTATTTCTTCCATTCTTTCAATTACTACCAACAAACAGCCAATAAAACTCTCACTAGAAAGAATATCAAAGTTGCTATTTAAAACCAAACATGCACTGTGTGGGGCAGGAATCATTTTATACTGTGTCTTCACTGCAGACTCATTTTCTAGGTCAAAATTTACTGTTTGCAGCATATTTGAGGGAGCTGTGCTTAAAATGTAGATCTACATGAGTGAAATTGATGTTAATGACAGATTTATGTGGGAGACAATGAAAGGACTAAGATAACCCAATTGCACAATTACACCATGGAAGTTGTCTGTAAAATCTACTGGTAACTTTTTTATAAATACAGTATATACATGAATGCCTCGCTCTGTTTAGCAACATTGAGTAAAAATGGTTTAAACGTTTTAAATTACTAATGCTTCAAAACAATTTAGGTGATCCATTTTTTTTATATTTTAACTAACTACACCTTCTTAAAAGCATGAAAATACAACACACTACATGAAAGAATAACCCCTTACTTTTCTTCTGGGAAATCTTGAGGCAGAGGGTGTAGTGGCCGGAGGTGTGTGTTAGCACCCCGCAGCTGCTCTTCCACCCATTGATCCACCATAGCACGAGTATATGCCCAGAGCACATCATGCCATGTATGACATACTGCAAGTACAGATGGTAAGTGGCCACAGAGAGCACCATAGATGGCTCTTTCATGTGATGGCAAACGCTCATCACTGGCAATCCGCCAAGCTACCGCTTTCCATACATCTCTGAAAATAATTAGCTAATTATAATAAGCTATCTTTGCTTATCATTCTCAAACTAACATATCAGCAAACAAAGAGGCTTTAGTCAAGTCTGTATAATATCTCCATGTCTGTTAACATCTTTATAAATGGTGGTCTGATTAAGATAACTGTGGCCCTAAAATATAGTTTCTGAATTCCAACAGGAGCTGGCACAATTATTTGTTTGCAGATTATATAGTGTTACTAGGAAACAAAGAGAAGCTCCACAAACTGAATGCAGAGTTTGAAAAAGTTGAGAAAACTGAAAGGAAATGCTAAAAAAAAATAAAAGAATAAAACAAGAGCAGTGAAAAATTGGGCTCAAAGTGGAAGGAAGGACAAGAATTTTTTTTTTTTTCCAACAAGTCGGCAGTCTCCCACTGAGGCAGGGTGACCCAAAAAGAAAGAAAATCCCCAAAAAGAAAATACTTTCATCATCATTCAACACTTTCACCACACTCATACATAATCACCGTCTTTACAGAGGCGCTCAGATACGACAGCTGAGAATAGTCCCTCCCAGCTGTTGTGGGAACCTAAATGCTAAAGTGAGAGAAACTACTGAAGAGGGTGTAGTAGATAAGTTTGGAGTATGTATTTTTGTAAGTTTGGAGCTATGTATAAAAAGAAGTCATATTAAAAAAAAGGGGGGATCAATAAGTATATGAGATATGATAGAGGGCATGATAATAGCAGTTTGTTGGATTATGTATTAGTAGATAAGACTGGATTGCTGGTGTCTTTTTTCTGTCTCATACACATGCAAGATTTCAGGTATGTCTTGTTACTTCTACTTACATTTAGGTCACACTACACATTCATGTACAAGCATATATATACACACCCCTCTGGGTTTTCTTCTATATTTTCTTACTAGTTCTTGTTCTTATTTCCTCTTATCTCCATGGGGAAGTGGAACAGAATTCTTCCTCTGTAAGCCATGCGTGTCGTAAGAGTTGACTAAAATGCCTGGAGCAAGGGGCTAGTAACCCCCCCTTCTCCTGTATACATTACTAAAGTTAAAAAGAGAAACTTTTGTTTTTCTCTTTGGGCCACCCCGCCTAGGTGGGAAATGGCCAATTTGTTGAAAGAAGAAGAAAGAAGATAAGACTGATGGGCAGACTCTTTGGATGTGCATGATTTTTTAGTGGCAACATATATCAGATCATTATTTAGTGGTGGCTACAGTGAGAGTAAGAGATAGATAAGATACAAGGAGAATGTCATTGGTCGGTAAGAGAGAAGTGAAAGTTTATAAATTAAAGGCGATAGGGTAAGACATAAGCAACTACTGGGAGAAAAATGGGTTAGAAAAAGTACAGGAAATAAGGAGGGGGTTCAGGTATTGGGTAGATTTAAGAATACCATTTTAGTGTGTGTACCATAAGCTTGTAGGTATAAGAGGGTGGGTGCAAAAGGGAAGAGGAGCACCCGGAGGAATGACCAGGTACAGAGAATAGCAAGGGAGAAAAAATTGGTGTACGAAAGGTTTTAACAATGTAGAAGTGATATACAGAGGGAAGAGCATATGGAGAAAAAGAGTGGTGAGGGAGTGCAAAACTCTCTCACCCTATTTTGTTGAAAAGGCATATGATATAGCATATGATACAGTGGATAGGGGAGCAATGTGGCAGATGTTGCAAGTTTATAGAATAGGTAGTAAGATACTAAATGCAGAAAAGAGCTTTTATGAGGATAGTGAGGCTCAGGTTAGGGTGTGTAGGAGAGAGAATGGGAGATTACTTCCCAGTAAAAGTAGGTCTTAGACAGGAATGTGTAATGTCACCATGGTTGTTTAACATATTTATAGATGGGGTTGTAAACGAAGTAAATGCTAGGGTGTTGGGGAGAGGAGTGGGATTAAATTATGGGAAATCAAATACAAAATGGAAGTTGACACAGTTACTTTTTGATGATGATACTGTGCTTTTGGGGGATTCTAAATAAAAGTTGCAAAGGTTAGTGGACGAGTTTGGGAGGGTGTGTAAAGGTAGAAAGTTGAAAGTGAACATGAATAAGCAGTACAGTGATGAGGGTATCAAACAATTAAGATAAAGAAAAATTGGATATCACACTGGAGGGAGGGAGTATAGAAGAAGTGAATGTTTTCAGATATTTGGGAGTTGACTTGTCAGCGGATGAGTTTATGAAGGATGGCATTAATCATAGAATTGATGAAGGAAAAAAGGTGAGTGGTGCGTTGAGGTATCTGTGGAGACAAAGAACGTTATCCATGGAGGAAAAGAAGGGAATGTACGAGAATATAGTGGTACCAACACTCTTATATGGGTGTGAAGCATGGGTTGTAAATGCTGCAGCAAGGAGGCGACTGGAGGCAGTGGAGATATCATGTCTTAGGGCAATGTGTGATGTAAATATTATGCAGAGAATTCATAGTGTGGAAATTAGGAAGACATGTGGAGTTACTAAAAGTATTAGTTAGAGGGCTGAAGGAGGGCTGTTGAGGTGGTTTAGTCATTTAGAGAGAACGGAGCAAAGTAGAATGACTTGGAGAACGTATAAATCTGTAGAAAAGGCTGGAGGGAGGGGGTAAAGGAGGTTTTGTGGGCAAGGGACTTGGCCTTCCAGCAAGCGTGTGTGAGTGTGTTAGATAGGAGTGAATGGAGATGAATGGTTTTTGGGACCTGACGAGCTGTTGGAGTGTGAGCAGGGTAATATTTTGTGAAGGGATTCAGAGAAACCGGTTAGCCAGATTTGAGTCCTGGAAATGTGAAGTAAAACGCCTGCACTTTAAAGGAGGGGTTTGGGATAATGGCAGTTTGAAGGAATGTTTAAGCTGTCGTGTCTGATTATGTGTGGGTGAAGGTGGAAGTGTTGAATGATGAAAGTTTTTTCTTTCTTTTTGGGTCACCCTGCCTCAGTGGGAAATGGCTGATGTTTTAAAAATGTGATAAAAAAAACGTTTTGGAGTGAGATCAATAAGTTGAGAAAGCTTTGGTAATAAATGGATTTAACAGTAAAAAACAACAGGGAAGCCATTACATGGGGAGGTGGGGGTAATGGGAAAATGGAGTAAATTATCATTTTCATTAAAACATCGGCCGTCTCCCACCAAGGCAGGGTGGCCCGAAAAAGAAAAACTTTCATCATCATTCACTCCATCACTGTCTTGCCAAAGGTGCGCTCACATTACAGTTATAAAACTGCAACATTAACACCCCTCCTTCATAGTGCAGGCACTCTATTTCCCATCTCTAGGACTCAATTCCAGCCTGCCGGTTTCCCTGAATCACTTCATAAATGTTACCTTGCTCACACACAAACAGCATGTCAAGTCCAAAAAACCATTTGTCTCCATTCGCTCCTATCTAACATGCTCACGCATGCTTGCTGGAAGTCCAAATCCCTTGCACATAGAACCTCCTTTACCCCCTCCCTCCAACCTTTCCTAGCCCGACCCCTGCCTTCCCTCCACTACAGATTTATACATTCTCGAAGTCATTCTATTTTGTTCCATCCTCTCTACATGTCCGAACCACCTCAACAAAGTTTTGGTAATCCCGCACCTCCTCCTAATTTCCAAACTACTAATTCTCTGCATTATATTCACACCACACATTGCCCTCAGACATGACATCTCCACTGCCTCCAGCCTTCTCCTTGTTGCAACATTTACCACCCATGTTTCACACCCATATAAGAGCATTGGTATAACTATACTCTCATACATTCCCCTCTTTGCTTCCATGGACAAAGTTCTTTGTCTCCACAGACTCCTAAGTGCATCACTCACCTTTTTCCCCTCATCAATTCTATGATTTACCTCATCTTTCATAGACCCATCTGCTGACATGTCCACTCTTAAATATCTGAATACATTCACCTCCTCCATACTCTCTCCCTCCTTTCTTCACCTAATTTATTTTGTTATCGTCATCACCTTACTCTTTCCTATATTTGGAGTGAATATTTTGAGTTATTGAATGTCAATGTTATCTAGTACACAGACCTATTCTCTTATATTTAGGACCTCAAGTATCTTCCTAAACCTTCTATGTGTGGGAAACATCAAGGAGCAATGAATTATGCTTACTAATATGCCACTGCCATTAACCACTTGGATGTACTGGTATGTCACCATCAGCTTAGAGGTTAAATGAACTTTACACATATCTTTCATTCTGTTTAACATATGTCAATACTGTACAACATAAAATATGTTGGTTTGGATAATTAAAGTATCCTTGACTAGTCAAAGATGCTTTAATCTATAAAATAGTGACTAAAGTACAATTTTAGTGCATGCACACAGATATATACACCTCTCAATGAATATATTGTATCATAAGAAAATGTGTATACCTATAAGGATTGCCAGAAATAGGCTGCCTCTGAGATGGGTCTTCTGGGTTTGGGTCATGATGCAACTTCCAGCCTTCCAGTGTTGCTCCCCGCCAGTGGTGACCAGACTTTACACACAGTTCCTCTGCAGCTGATACTTGGCCAGAACGGATGCAAGAAAAAATAGATCGCAACAGACGTATTTCATCCTCCTGAAATAATACAATGTCCATTTTCTCGTAATAATCATGCAAAAAAAAGTTTCACCTGAAATAAAAAAATTATGGAAACCCATTTGTGAACAGTGAGCAATGATGCTAAATATCTCCTGAATGTAAAAAAACAAAACAAATGCTTTATAATGTGATTATTCCTCCCATCTCAATATCTCATTTTCTCAGTATGGATGATGCACTTAACAAATGTAATCCTAATTACTGTGTTGTTCTGAAATATCTGTTGTTCTTCAACCTAGAATGCCTTCACAGAAACTGCTACTAAAGACTAATACTGTACATAAGAACATAAGAATGGAGGAACACTGCAGAAGGCCTACTGGCCCATACAAGGCAGGTCCTTATCAAAACCACCACTACCTAAGAATTTACTCCCGTACTCACGACACTTAATCAAACCCAGCCCCTCCCACTCATATATTTAAGAACATAAGAAAGGCAGAACACTGCAACAGGCCTACTGGCCCATACTTGGCATGTCCATGTCAAAACCAACCCATCAATAAAAATATTTGTCCAACCCATCGCCATCCAAGCAACAAGCCCCGAAAAACACCCCCACCCCCACCCCAACCATTGTGCAAGTCCCGTTCAAATCCAACCCCTCTCACTCACAACAACACAGAAATAAGGAAGAATACAGCAAGCCAACTGGTCCACACTAGGTAAGTCCCCCTAAAACCCAAAACCAATCCCAGAAACAAAATCTCCTACCAAACCCACCTACTCCATCCATGGAATATGCTCACTTCAAGTTAAGGAAAACTCACACTCCTCTAAATTCTGAAAGGTGATTCCATTTCCTGCTTGGATGCTGGTTTTACTATATTTGCATGAAGATATGCAAGTTCAACTTTTTTCAACATATTTTACAAGAAAACAAGTGTACAGTCTCATGATGTTCTGGATTAGGTCAATATATCTGCTGCTCTAATACCCTATAAAACAGGACACTTTAATACATTCTATCACTGAAGGTGTGTTGCCTTAAATGCAGCTCGATTTCATTATTAACATTAGTTTACAGGATGAAAATATTTTCTTTTTCCTAACATCTCTGGATATGACTCAAATTCTGATTAGCAACTTCATCTTACTGTTGGATGTGGCCATTCCTAATCAAGAGACTGAGATAAGTACAGGTTTACTTTAATAGTTTCTAGCTTCTTCACTTAACCCAGACAATGACAATCTGGTTGGTTGGTGGAGGAGGAAAGAGGGAAGATAAAAAGAGAGACTAAATTTTGGATTTAACTTTTTTTCAACCATTTTTTGATCAAACACATGTAATTTTGTGTAAAGGCCTTCTGGTTTTCACTGTATATATAGTAGTAGGTAGTAGGTTGGTAGACAGCAACCACCCAGGAGGTACTACCATCTTGCCAGGTGACTGTGAAACAGAAACCTGAAACTGTTTTACATGATGGTAGGATTGTTGGTGTCTTTTTTCTGTCTCATAAACATGCAAGATTTCAGGTACATCTTGCTACTTCTACTTACACTTAGGTCACGCTTCGCAAACATGTACACGTTTATGTATACACACTCATCTGAGTTTTCTTTGATTTTATCTTAATAGTTCTTGTTCTTATTGCTTTTCCTTTCATATCCATGGGGAAGTGGAATAAGAATCTTTCCTCCGTAAGCCATGTGTGTTGTAAAAGTCAACTAAAATGCCGGGAACAATGGGCTAGTAACCCCTTTTCCTGTATAGCTTACTAAAAAGAAAAAGAAGAAAACCGTCAAAGTGGGATGTTTGAATGTGCGTGGATGTTGTGCGAATGATAAGAATGAGATGATTGTAGATGTTATGAATGAAAAGAAGCTGGATGTCCTGGCTTTAAGTGAGACAAAGCTGAAGGGGGTAGGAGAGTTTCAGTGGGGAGAAATAAATGGGATTAGGTCAGGGGTTTCAAATAGAGTTAGAGCTAAAGAAGGAGTGGCAATAATGTTGAATAATCAGTAATGGCAGGTAAAGAAGGAATATAAATGTATAAATTCAAGGATTATGTGGAGTAAAATAAAGGTTGGATGTGAAAAGTGGGTTATAGTAAGTGTTTATGCACCTGGAGAAGAGAGAAGTGTAGAGGAGAGAGAGAGATTTTGGGAAATGTTGAGTGAGTGTGTGGGGAGTTTTGAACCAAGTGAGAGAGTAATTGTGGTTGGGGATATTAATGCTAAAGTGGGTAAAAATGTTGTGGAGGGAGTAGTAGGTAAATTTGGGGTGCCAGGGGTAAATGTAAATGGGGAACCATTAATTGAGCTATGTGTAGAAAGAGGTTTGGTAATAAGTAATACATATTTTATGAAAAAGAGGATAAATAAATATACAAGGTATGATATAGCACGTAAGGAAAGTAGTTTGTTGGATTATGTATTGGTGGATAAAAGGTTGATGGGTAGGCTTCAGGATGTACATGTTTATAGAGGGGCAACGGATATATCAGATCATTATTTGGTTGTAGCTACAGTTAGAGTAAAAGGTAGATGGGACAAAAAGAAAATGGCAACAGCAAGTAAGAGAGAGGTAAAAGTGTATAAACTAAGGGAGGAGGAAGTTAGGGTGAGATATAAGCAACTATTGGCAGAAAGGTGGGCTAGTGCAAGTATGAGTAGTGGGGGGTTGAAGAGAGTTGGGATTGTTTTAAAAATGCAGTATTAGAATGTGGGGCAGAAGTTTGTGGCTATAGGAGGGTGGGTGCAGGAGGAAAGAGGAGTGAGTGGTGGAATGAAGAAGTAAAGGGTGTGATAAAAGAGAAAAAAGTAGCTTATGAGAGGTATTTACAAAACAGAAGTGTTAATAGAAGAGCAGAGTATATGGAGAGTAAAAGAAAGGTGAAGAGAGTGGTGAGAGAGTGCAAAAGAAGAGCGGATGAAAGAATGGGAGAGGCTCTGTCAAGAAATTTTGCTGAAAACAAGAAAAAATTTTGGAGTGAGAAACAAGGTAAGAAAGCCTAGGGAACGAATGGATTTGTCAGTTAAAAACAGAGTAGGGAAGTTAGTAGATGGGGAGCTGGAGGTATTGGGTAGATGGCGGGAATATTTTGAGGAACTTTTAAATGTCGATGAAAAAAGGGAGGCGGTAATTTCATGTACTGGCCAGGGAGGTACAACATCGTTTAGGAGTGAAGAAGAGCAGGATGTGAGTGTGGGGGAGGTGCGTGAGGCATTACATAGAATGAAAGGGGGTAAAGCAGCTGGAATTGACAGAATCATGACAGAAATGTTAAAAGCAGGGGGGGATATAGTGCTGGAGTGGTTGGTATTTTTGTTTAATAAATGTATGTGTAGGAGAGAGGGAGATTACTTCCCGGTAAAAGTAGGTCTTAGACAGGGATGTGTAATGTCACCATGGTTGTTTAATATATTTATAGATGGGGTTGTAAAAGAAGTAAATGCTGGGGTGTTGGGGAGAGGGGTGGGATTAAATTATGGAGAATTAAATGCAAAATGGGAGTTGACACAGTTACTTTTTGCTGATGATACTGTGCTTATGGGAGATTCTAAAGAAAAGTTGCAAAGGTTAGTGGACGAGTTTGGGAGAGTGTGTAAAGGTAGAAAGTTAAAAGTGAACATAGATAAGAGTAAGGTGATGAGGGTATCAAACGATTTAAATAAAGAAAAATTGGATATCAGATTGGAGAGAGGGATTATGGAAGAAGTAAATGTTTTCAGATATTTGGGAGTTGACGTGTCAGCGGATGGGTTTATGAAGGATGAGGTTAACCATAGAATTGATGAAGGAAAAAAGGTGAGTGGTGCATTGAGGTATCTGTGGAGACAAAAAAACGTTATCCATGGAGGCAAAGAAAGGAATGTACGAAAATATAGTGGTACCAATACCGGGAGCAATGGGCTAGTAACCCCTTCTCCTGTACAAATCTACTAAAAACGAGAAGAAGAAAAACTTTATAAAATTGGGTTGTCTGAATGTGCGTGGATGTAGTGCGGATGATAAGAAAGAGATGATTGCCGATGTTATGAATGAAAAGAAGTTGGATGTCCTGGCCCTAAGCGAAACAAAGCTGAAGGGGGTAGGCGAGTTTCAGTGGGGAGAAATAAATGGGATTAAGTCAGGAGTATCTGAGAGAGTTAGAGCTAAGGAAGGGGTAGCAATAATGTTGAAGGATCAGTTATGGAAGGAAAAGAGGGAATATAAATGTGTAAATTCAAGGATTATGTGGATTAAAATAAGGGTCGGATGCGAAAAGTGGGTCATAATAAGCGTGTATGCACCTGGAGAAGAGAGGAGTGTAGAGGAGAGAGAGAGATTTTGGGAGATGTTAAGCGAATGTATAGGAACTTTTGAACCAAATGAGAGAGTAATTGTGGTAGGGGACCTAAATGCTAAAGTGGGAGAAACATGCAGAGAGGGTGTAGTAGGTAAGTTTGGGGTGCCAGGTGTAAATGATAATGGGAGCCCTTTGATTGAACTTTGTATAGAACGGGGTTTAGTTATAGGTAATACATATTTTAAGAAAAAGAGGATAAATAAGTATACAAGATATGATGTAGGGCGTAATGACAGTAGTTTGTTGGACTATGTATTGATAGATAAAAGACTGTTGAGTAGACTTCAGGATGTACATGTTTATAGAGGGGCTACAGATATATCAGATCACTTTTTAGTTATAGCTACAGTGGGAGTAAAAGAGAGGTGAAGGTTTATAAACTAAAAGAGGAGGCAGTTAGGGTAAGATATAAACAACTATTGGAGGATAGATGGGCTAGTGAGAGTGTAGGCAATGGGGTCGAAAATGTATGGGGTAGATTTAAAAATGTAGTGTTAGAGTGTTCAGCAGAAGTTTGTGGTTACAGGCGAGTGGGTGCGGAGGGAAGAGGAGCGATTGGTGGAATGATGATGTAAAGAGAGTAGTAAGGAGAAAAAGTTAGCATATGAGAGGTTTTACAAAGTAGAAGTGATGCAAGGAGAAGAGTATTTTTTTTTTTTATTAACACATGGCCGATTCCCACCAAGGCAGGGTGGCCGGAAAAACTTTCATCATCATTCACTCCATCACTGTCTTGCCAGAAGGTGCTTTACACTACAGTTATAAAACTGCAACATTAACACCCTCCTTCAGAGTGCCGGCACTGTACTTCCATCTCCAGAACTCAAGTCCGGCCTGCCGGTTTCTGAATCCTTCTAAATGTTACTTTGCTCACACTCAACAGCAGCAGATTAAACCATATGCCCATTCACTCCTAAATACGTCACACATGCTTGCTGGAAGTCCAAGCCTCGCACAAAACTTCTTACCCCTCCCTCCAACCTTTCCTAGGCCGACCTACCCCGCCTTCCTCCATATATGGAGAGAAAAGAGAGGTTAAGAGTGGTGAAGCAATGTAAAGAGAGCAGATGAGAGTGGGTGAGATGTTATCAGCAAATTTTGTTGAAAATAAGAAAAAGTTTTGGAATGAGATTAATAAGTTGAGGAAGCCTAGAGAACAAATGGATTTGACAGTTAAAAATAGGAGAGGAGAGTTATTAAATGGAGAGTTAGAGGTATCGGGAAGATGGAGAGAATATTTTGAGGATTTGTTAAATGTTGATGAAGACAGGGAAGCTGTGATTTCGTGTGTAGGGCAAGGAGGAATAACATCTTGTAGGAGTGTGGAAGAGCCAGTTGTGGTGTAGGGAAGTTCGTGAGGCAGTGGGTAGAATGAAAGGGGGTAAGGCAGCTGGGATTGATGGGATAAAGATAGAAATGTTAAAAGCAGGTGGGGATATAATTTTGGAGTGGTTGGTGCTATTATTTAATAAATGTATGGAAGAGGGTAAGGTACCTAGGGATTGGCAGAGAGCGTGTATTGTTCCTTTGTATAAAGGCAAAGGGGACAAAAGAGAGTGCAAAAATTATGGGGGAATAAGTCTGTTGAGTGTACCTGGTAAAGTGTATGGTAGAGTTATTATTGAAAGAATTAAGAGTAAAACAGAAAGCAGGATAGCAGATGAACAAGGGGGCTTTAGGAAAGGTAGGGGGTGTGTAGACCAAGTGTTTACAGTGAAACATATAGGTGAACAGTATTTGGATAAGGGTAAAGATGTTTTGTGGCATTTATGGATTTGGAAAAGGCATATGATAGGGTAGATAGGGGGCAATGTGGCAGATGTTGCAGGTGTATGGAATAGGAGGAAGGTTACTGAAAGCAGTGAAGAGTTTTTATGAGGATAGTGAGGCTCAGGTTAGAGTGTGTAGGAGGGAAGGGACTATTTCCCAGTAAAAGTGGGCCTTAGACAAGGATGTGTGATGTCACCGTGGTTGTTCAATATATTTATAGATGGGGTTGTAAGAGAAGTGAATGCGAGGGTCTTGGCAAGAGGTGTTGGGCTAAAAGATAAAGAAGCAAATACAAAGTGGGAGTTGTCACAGTTGCTTTTGCTGATGACACTGTGCTTTTGGGAGATTCTGAAGAGAAGCTGCAGAGGTTGGTGGATGAATTTGGTAGGGTGTGTAAAAGAAGAAAATTGAAAGTGAATATAGGAAAGAGTAAGGTGATGAGGATAACAAAAAGAATAGGTGACGAAAGATTGATATCAGATTGGAGGGAGAGAGTATGGAGGAGGTGAATGTATTCAGATATTTGGGAGTGGACATGTCGGCGGATGGGTCTATGAAGGATGAGGTGAATCATAGAATTGATGAGGGGAAAAGGGTGAGTGGAGCACTTGAGTCTGTGGAGACAAAGAACCTTGTCCATGGAAGTAAAGAGGGAATGTATGAGAGTATAGTTATACCAACGCTCTTATATGGGTGTGAAGCATGGGTGATGAATGTTGCAACGAGGAGAAGGCTGGAGGCAGTGGAGATGTCATGTCTGAGGTCAATGTGTGGTGTGAATATAATGCAGAGAATTGGAGTTTGGAAATTAGGAGGAGGTGCGGGATTACCAAAACGATTGTCCAGAGAGCTGAGGAGGGGTTGTTGAGGTGGTTTGGACATGTAGAGAGAATGGAACGAGACAGAGTGACTTCGAGAGTGTATAAATCTGTAGTGGAGGGAAGGCGGGGTAGGGGTCGGCCTAGGAAAGGTTGGAGGGAGGGGTAAAGGAAGTTTTGTGTGCGAGGGCTTGGATTTCCAGCAAGCATGTGTGAGCGTATTTGATAGGAGTGAATGGAGGCATATGGTTTTTAATACTTGACGTGCTGTTGGAGTGTGAGCAAAGTAACATTTATGAAGGGATTCAGGGAAACCGGCAGGCCGGACTTGAGTTCTGGAGATGGGAAGTACAGTGCCGGCACTCTGAAGGAGGGGTGTAAATGTTGCAGTTTTATAACTGTAGTGTAAAGCACCCTTCTGGCAAGACAGTGATGGAGTGAATGATGATGAAAGTTTTTTTTTCGGGCCACCCTGCCTTGGTGGGAATCGCGATGTGTTAATAAAAAAAACACTCTTATATGGGTGTGAAGCATGGGTTGCAAATGCTGCAGCGAGGAGGAAGCTGGAGGCAGTGGAGATGTCCTGTCTAAGGGCAATGTGTGGTGTAAATATTATGCAGAAAATTCGGAATGTGGAAATTAGGAGAAGGTGTGGAGTTACTAAAAGTATTTGTCAGAGGGCTGAAGAGGGGTTGTTGAGGTGGTTTGGTCATTTAGAGAGACTGGATCAAAGTAGAATGACTTGGAGAGCGTATAAATCTGTAGGGGAAGGAAGGCGGGGTAGGGGTCATCCTAGAAAAGGTTGGAGGGAAGGGGTAAAGGAGGTATTGTGGGCTTCCAGCAAGCATGTGTGAGCGTGTTAGATAGGAGTGAATGGAGACGAATGGTTTTTGGGACATGACGATCTGTTGGAGTGTGAGCAGGGTAACATTTTGTGAAGGGATTCAGGGAAACCAGTTAATTGATTTAGTTGGATTTGAGTCCTGGAAATGGGAAGTACAATGCCTGCACTTTAACCCTTTCAGGGTCCAAGGGGGGTCTCCGAAACTCGTTCTCAGGGTCCAAGAATTTAAAAAAAAAAAAAAAAAAAAATATTTTTCTTATGAAATGATAGAGAATCTTTTTCCGATCATAACGCCACAAAAATTATGAAATTTGATCGAAAACTAACGGAATTATGCTTTCGCGAAGTTAGCGGCAGCCATGACACTTACGCATCGGAGATTTCGCCCACTTTGAGCCCTATTTTCGGCAAATTCCAATGTTTCAGGCAACTAAAAGTATAGCTATTTCGCTAGAACTCCATTTCGTCTATCAATTGAGTACAAGAAACCGCATATTTACCTATTACAACTACCCAAAATAGTGGTCAGAAAATGGCAATTTGGCCAATTCATCTACAAATTTCAACGATGCCAATTTCAAAATAGGGTCCAGAATAAACAAGGCAGACATTCCTGGCACTAAAATAACGTCTTCTCTGTTCATTAGTCACGTTTCCAGGCCCCTCTTACATTACTTTTGCTTTTCATTTTGAATTTTTATTCTCACAAAAAATAGAAGATTTACTGTTAGTATACAACTGCATCATTGTATAAATGGCATAAATAATATTAGAGCACTTGTGCATGAATATTAGACTCGCCAGTTGATGTGTATTGGATGCATGGTGTGATTTGTTTACTCTTGAACATCGTCAAAATCGAACATTTTCGCTACTTTGAGCTCAATTTCAATGTACTTGTCTTTGTCAAACCAATCAAAATCATCTCTATTTCTGTAATATATCTTCCAGTCTATCAAATGAGACCAAGAAAACGAGAATACATCAATAAATACCATGACGAAATAGACTGCAAAGTCGCTGTTTTAAACCAAAAACACGGTCAGAGTTTTTTTCCTCATTATGCACTGTGGTGGTCAGGATTTTTTTATACTGTGCACACTGACCGCACAGACCCATTCTATCACATCTAGGCCTAACAGTCTGTTTCTGCTTGATTTGAGGGCTTAGAATTTAGGCGTACTAGATACGTCAATAACCCCAGGGCGTAAGCCGTACTAGTACGTCCAATAACCCTGAAAGGGTTAAAGGAGGGCTCTGGGATAGTGACAGCTGGTAGGGACAATTCTCAGCTGTCGTGTCTGAGCTCATCTGCAAAGACAGTGATTGTGTATGAGTGTGGTGAAAGTGTTGAATGATGATGAAAGTATTTTCTTTTTGGGGATTTTCTTTCTTTTTGGGTCACCCTGCCTCGGTGGGAGACAGCCGACTTGTTGAAAAAAAAAATAAATATAGTAAATGCTAATCAGTACCTCCTGCATACTTTACCCCTAACTTACCTGGTCTAAGTCATGGAGAGGTCGACCCTGTCGCAGAGAAGAATCAGGATCCATTGAAGTTACTAATGGCCGAGCTCCTTTCAGTGGCTGAACAATACCACTGCTTTCATTCTGAAAAGCAAAAAGCTTGACTGTAACATTGTTTAGTCCCTGATAATGCTCTATTATAATTAGTCTCTTAACATACAAGATGAGCTGGTCATAAGAAATCATTTGTTTACCAAGTGCCCCAATCATAAGTGTGAACCATGGTACACTGGGTATTTACATGTTAAGGTTATATTGAAATCACAACAAAATGTTAAATCTAGATAATGATGTATGGAACCTCACCCCTTAGGAAGCATGTTAAGAAACTGGAGAAAGTGCAAAAGCATGCAACAAAGCTTGTTCTTGAGTTAAGGGGCATGAGTTGTAAGGAACCTCTAATGAAAGTGAATCTAACAACACTGGAGGATAGAAGAACCAGGGGTCATATAACATACAAAATACAGAGGAAAACTGATAGGTTAGAAAGGGACAGGCCGTTCGAGAGGCAAGAAACAGGAACTCAGGGACACAGCTGAAAATTAAAAACACAGATGAGTCACCGAGATGTCAAGAAGTATTTTGTCAATCTCAAGGGTGTCGGAAAGTTGAATGATCTTGGTGAAGAGGTGGTGAAGGCAGACTCCATACATAGTTCTAAGAGCAGGTATGATAAGGCCCATGAGGCTAGTAGGCAGTGAATCTGGCAAGTGGCAAGCTACTTGCCACATATAGATGAGTACAGATCAAACCCACAGAGTTGGAATACATGTACTTTATATATATAAGTGTGCCTTTTGTATCTTCTGTATGATTACATAAAGATCTTGAGAGACCAATTCACTGTCCCAGTAAAAGCTTGTTCTATAAAGTGACTTTTTTCTTCACTACTGTCAGCAGCACACTAAATGGGTCCAGCAACAGTTTGTTTAGGGAGCAGATTATTTAATACTCCTAGCAATAAAAAAAAAATTCAGGAGATATAGTTATTGTGGTGTCTACCTATGGATCATGCTGTAGTTGGCAGAGAATCATTAATTCCGGATGACTAGTTTGTTCTTGTAAAATAGGCCTTAATTATGAATTAAAATAAATAATTATCAAGTATGGGCAGAATTATTCTTGATAAGTTAGACATGAAACATTTTTGCCTGTGCTGCAGACTTCATCAATCAAATACAGAGATGAATCACACTCCTGGAGACATCAGCAATGGTGGAAGATAAAGTGAAGAGGTAGTCTGATGTAATAAGACCATCACCCTAGGTGCAAGATGATCAGTCTCTTAGCCTAAAGCAGAAGCAGTTGGCCAGAGACTTGTATATAAGAACGAGGTGTAACAGCTTGGAGATGTAGTCACAGGTGAGCTGGGTTAGTTAGTGGAAGTTGCTAGCAAAAAGAGATGCTGAAGACATCCCTTGTACCAAGATACCATCTTGTTACAGCGTCAAAATTTTTTTTTTTTTCAACATGTCGGCCATCTCCCACCGAGGCAGGGTGACCCAAAAAGAAAGAAAATCCCCAAAAGAAAATACTTTCATCATCATTCAACACTTTCACCATCACTCATACATAATCACTGTCTTTGCAGAGGGGTTCAGATACGACAGCTTAGACGTCCCTCCAAATTGCCAATATCCCAAACCTCTCCTTTAAAGTGCAGGCATTGTACTTCCCATTTCAGGACTCAAGTCCGGCTAACCGGTTTCTTGAATCCCTTCACAAAATATTACCCTGCTCACACTCCAACAGCTCGTCAGGTCCCAAAACCATTCGTCTCCATTCACTCCTATCTAACATGCTCATGCACGCTTGCTGGAAGTCCTCCAAGCCCTCGCCCACAAAACCTCCTTTACCCCTCCCTCCAACCTTTCAGGGACGACCCCTACCCCGCCTTCCTTTCCCTACAGATTTATACACTCTCCAAGTCATTCTACTTTGTTCCATTCTTCCAAATGACCAAACCACCTCAACACCCCCTCTTCAGCCCTTTGACTAATACTTTTAGAAACTCCACACCTCCTACTTTCCACACTACGAATTCTCTGAATAATATTTACACCACACATTGCCCTTGGACAAAGCATCTCCACTGCCTCCAGCCTCCTCCTCACTGCAGCATTTACAACCCATGCTTCATACCCATATAAGTGTTGGTACCACCATACTCTTGTACATTCCCTTCTTGCCTCCATGGATAACGTTTTTGTCTCCACAGATTCTTCAACGCACCACTCATCTTTTTTCCTTCACTTCATCAATTTATGGTTAACCTCATATACAGTGGACCCCCGAGTAACGAACAAAATTCATTTCAGAAGCCTGCTCAAGTGCCATTACCGAACGAATTTACTCCCTTAAGAAATAATGTCATGTAGGTTAGTCCATTTCAGACCCCCAAAAATACACTTTACAGAAGCACTTACAATATTATACTTACATAATTTTACGATTTCCGGGTGTTCGTTACTCGGGGTCCACTGTATAACTAAATGTAAAAATAAAAAAATTGTCCTTTTCAGGTCACCTTGCCTCGGTGAGAGACGGCTGGTGTGTTAAAAAATATTACCTGGAGTACACATCTTACCTTTAGTGTTTTAAGGGTGTTTTCCCATGCAATGTAGTATCTCCAAAGTATTCCACACGGTCATAAGAGTTGACGTCATAGTCATCTGCAGCATTCCTCTCTAACCAATCAATTACAATCTGTGCCTATAATGAGGGTAAAAAAATGTTCGTAAGAGAAGTGTTTCTGAAAAGTAATCTGAACAGTGTGGATATTAATGCTGTATTTCATCAATATTTCATGCAGTACACTAAATAAAAAGATAGAAGAATTATTCCATAAATACCCTAAAGCTGTGGGGAAAAAAAATGTTGACAGGGAAAACACTGCTATAATAATTTTTGTTTGCATCCCTCCCTGCCTGCCTCCCTATCTGTCTCCCTACCTTACCTCATCTGCCCTATCTTGCCACTTTGCTTGGGCATAAGCCTATAAAAGATAGGCATACTCTACTGCTGGGTGCCAATGCCTCTGGATATTTCAAACTGAAGTCTATGCTGGTTTATTACTCAGAAAACACCAGAGTATTTAAACAACAACAAAAAATCCAAGGGAAAGTTGGGTGTGCTCCGGCATCTTGGAATGAATTACCACAAAACTATGTATTTTGGGGGTCAGAGTTATGATATTTTGAAGATATGATACTCTTATGGAATAAATTAATAACATACTCAAGGGACCACTGTATTATAAAATATTTGTGCCATATCCAATAAGGCTTGATCCCCATCCCCTTTTTTTCACCTTATCAATCATCTCCCACAAATGTGGGGTGACCCCTCACCAGCAAAAAAAAAAAAAAAAAAAAAAAAAAAAATCATTCATTCAGTAGTTGCATTGCCAAAAGTGCTCAGACATTACCAATCTAATATCAGTTTAAAGTTGACAAACAGGCAAGCAGGTACAGATGGATGTATTTATTAAAAAAAAAAAAAAGGCCGTATCCCTCCGAGGCAGGGTGGCCCAGAAAGAAAAAAGAAATTTTCTTTTTTTAAATTAATAATGTATACAGGAGAAGGGGTTACTAGCCCCTTGCTCCCGGCATTTTAGTCGCCTCTTACAACACGCATGGCTTACGGAGGAAGAATTCTGTTTCACTTCCCCATGGATATAAGAGGAAATAAACAAGAAGAACAAATAGTAAGAAAATAGAAGAAAACCCAGAGGTGTGTGTGTATATATAGGCTTGTACATGTATGTGTAGTGTGACCTAAGTGTAAGTAGAAGTAACAAGACATACCTGAAATCTTGCATGTTTCTTCTTTCAACAAATCGGCCGTTTCCCACCAAGGCGGGGTGACCCAAAGAGAAAAACAAAAGTTTCTCTTTTCAACTTTAGTAACGTATACAGGAGAAGGGGTTACTAGCCCCTTGCTCCCGGCATTTTAGTCGACTCTTACGACACATATGGCTTACGGAGGAAGAATTCTGTTCCACTTCCCCATGGAGATAAGGGGAAAGAAGACCAAGAACTAGCAAGAAAACAGAAGAAAACCCAGAGAGGTGTGTATATATGTATATGCTTGTACATGTATGTGTAGTGTGACCTAAGTGTAAGTAGAAGTAACAAGACATACCTGAAATCTTGCATGTTTATGAGACAGAAAAGACACCAGCAATCCTTTCTTTCTTTCAACACGGCGGCCATTTCCCACCGAGGCAGGGTAGCCCAAAAGAAAAAACGAAAGTTTCTCCTTTTTTTTTTTTTTTTTTCAACAAGTCGGCCGCTCCCACCGAGGCAGGGTGACCCAAAAGAAAGAAAATCCCCAAAAGAAAAAACTTTCATCATCATTCAACACTTTCACCACACTCATACATAATCACTGTCTTTGCAGAGGAGCTCAGATACTACAGCTGAGAAAAGTCCCTCCCAGCTGTCACTATCTCAGACCCCTCCTTTAAAGTGCAGGCATTGTACTTCCCATTTCCAGGACTCAAGTCCAACTAAATCAATTAACTGGTTTCCCTGAATCCCTTCACACAATGTTACCCTGCTCACACTCCAACAGATCGTCATGTCCCAAAAAACCCTTCGTCTCCATTCACTCCTATCTAACACGCTCACACATGCTTGCTGGAAGTCCAAGCCCTCGCCCACAAAACCTCCTTTACCCCCTTTCCCCCCAACCTTTCTAGGACGACCCCTACCCCGCCTTCCTTCCCTACAGATTTATACGCTCTCCAAGTCATTCTACTTTGATCCATTCTCTCTAAATGACCAAACCACCTCAACAACCCTCTCTTTAGCCCTCTGACAAATACTTTTAGTAACTCCACACCTTCTCCTAATTTCCACATTCCGAATTTTCTGCATAATATTTACACCACACATTGCCCTTAGACAGGACATCTCCACTGCCTCCAGCCTCCTCCTCGCTGCAGCATTTGCAACCCATGCTTCACACCCATATAAGAGTGTTGGTACCACTATACTTTCGTACATTCCCTTCTTTGCCTCCATGGATAACGTTTTTTGTCTCCACAGATACCTCAATGCACCACTCACCTTTTTCCTTCATCAATTCTATGGTTAACCTCATCCTTCATAAACCCATCTGCTGACACATCAACTCCCAAATATCTGAAAACATTTACTTCTTCCATAATCCCTCTCTCCAATTGATATCCAATTTTTTCTTTATTTAAATCGTTTGATACCCTCATCACCTTACTCTTATCTATGTTCACTTTTAACTTTCTACCTTTACACACTCTCCCAAACTCGTCCACTAACCTTTGCAACTTTTCTTTAGAATCTCCCATAAGCACAGTATCATCAGCAAAAGTAACTGTGTCAACTCCCATTTTGCATTTAATTCTCCATAATTTAATCCCACCCTCTCCCCAACACCCTAGCATTTACTTCTTTACAACCCCATCTATAAATATATTAAACAACCATGGTGACATTACACAACCCTGTCTAAGACCTACTTTTACCGGAAGTAATCTCCCTCTCTCCTACACACCCTAACCTGAGCCTCACTATCCTCATAAAAACTCTTTACAGCCTTCAGTAACTTACTACCTATTCCATACACTTGCAACATTTGCCACATTGCTCCCCTATCCACTCTATCATATGCCTTTTCTAAATCCATAAATGCAATAAAAACTTCTACCTTTATCTAAATACTGTTCACATATATGCTTCACTGTAAACACTTGATCTACACATCCCCTACCCACTCTAAAGCCTCCTTGCTCATCTGCAATCCTACTCTCTGTCTTACCTCTAATTCTTTCAATAATAACCCTGCCATACACTTTACCTGGTATACTCAGTAAACTTATTCCCCTATAGTTTTTACACTCTCTTTATCCCCTTCCTTTATATAAAGGAACTATACATGCTCGCTGCCAATCCCTAGGTACCTTCCCCTCTTTCATACATTTATTAAACAAAAATACCAACCACTCCAGCACTATATCCCCCTGCTTTTAACATTTCTGTCATGATTCCGTCAATTCCAGCTGCTTTACCCCTTTCATTCTACGTAATGCCTCACGCACCTCCCCACACTCACATCCTGCTCTTCTTCACTCCTAAACGATGTTGTACCTCCCTGGCCAGTACATGAAATTATCGCCTCCCTCTTTTCATCGACATTTAAAAGTTCCTCAAAATATTCCCGCCATCTACCCAATACCTCCAGCTCCCCATCTACTAACTCCCCTACTCTGTTTTTAACTGACAAATCCATTCGTTCCCCTAGGCTTTCTTACCTTGTTTATCTCACTCCAAAATTTTTTCTTGTTTTCAGCAAAATTTCTTGACAGATCCTCTCCCATTCTTTCATCCGCTCTTCTTTGCACTCTCTCACCACTCTCTTCACCTTTCTTTTACTCTCCATATACTCTGCTCTTCTACTAACACTTCTGTTTTGTAAAAACCTCTCATAAGCTACCTTTTCTCTTTTATCACACCCTTTACTTCTTCATTCCACCACTACCCTCTTTCCTCCTGCACCCACCCTCCTATAACCACAAACTTCTGCCCCACATTCTAATACTGCATTTTTAAAACTATCCCAACTCTCTTCAACCCCCACTACTCCTACTTGCACTAGCCCACCTTTCTGCCAATAGTTGCTTATATCTCACCCTAACTTCCTCCTCCCTTAGTTTATACACTTTTACCTCTCTCTTACTTGCTGTTGCCATTTTCCTTTTGTCCCATCTACCTTTACTCTAACTGTAGCTACAACCAAATAATGATCTGATATATCCGTTGCCCCTCTATAAACATGTACATCCTGAAGCCTACTCATCAACCTTTTATCCACCAATACATAATCCAACAAACTACTTTCCTTACGTGCTATATCATACCTTGTATATTTATTTATCCTCTTTTTCATAAAATATGTATTACTTATTACCAAACCTCTTTCTACACATAGCTCAATTAATGGCTCCCCATTTACATTTACCCCTGGCACCCCAAATTTACCTACTACTCCATCCACAACATTTTTACCCACTTTAGCATTAAGATCCCCAACCACAATTACTCTCTCACTTGGTTCAAAACTCCCCACACACTCACTCAACATTTCCCTTTTACATTTAGTAATATATACAGGAGAAGGGGTTACCAGCCCCTTGCTCCCGGCATTTTAGTCGACTCTTACGACACACATGGCTTACGGAGGAAGAATTCTGTTCCACTTCCCCATGGAGATAAGGGGAAATAAGACCAAGAACTTGTAAGAAAACAGAAGAAAACCCAGAGAGGTGTGTATATATGTATATGCTTGTACATGTATGTGTAGTGTGACCTAAGTGTAAGTAGAAGTAACAAGACATACCTGAAATCTTGCATGTTTATGAGACAGAAAAGACACCAGCAATCCTACCATCATGAAAAACAATTACAAGTTTTTGTTTTACACTCATTTGGCAGGATGGTAGTACCTCCCTGGGTGGTTGCTGTCTACCAACCTACTACCTAGGAGATGGATATACTACATAAGAAGATAAACAATTACACAGATTAGAGATGTGCCAAAGTATCACTATCAGTGGTATTGGAAATTTTGTTGATATTGGTAGTGTTGTTTGCTTAACATTGAGTACCAATACCAGTAATGATTAATTTTGATAGTATCAGTATCTGTGAACTTTGATTGATTTTGACTGCATTGGTATTGGCCTAAAATTGAGCATCCTCATTGGCAAAATTTTTGGTAAACTCCCATCCCTAACACAGACATCAAGAATGAACCAGCACAAGTATAAAATTACCTCTCTAACTGTGCGGTTGGTATCATAAAGCCGCGTAACAACTGCGAGGTCAGTGGTAGGTTCATTGTCCATCATTGGTGAATCATTGCTGCTGGTATCTTCGCCTAAGCGCTCACTATACAGTGACCCCAATAGTCTCCAAGTATTGCGTTCACCTAGCAGCTGCTGGTAAACCTGAAAGAAATTCAAAATAGCGTAGTGTACGTATTACAAAGCTCAGTGTTTAAGCACTATAAACCCTCTGAGATTTTCCTTAAATCAACAATTTTACTATACATTTTCAGGTATTTCTCTGACAAGGGCCCCAAAATATGTTGCATAAAAGATAACCAAGGGACAACAAATACAGGGAAAGCTAAAGATAAGAAGTCAATATGGAGACAATTAGCTAAAACAGCTGGTAATTACATTACATTTAGAAATACACTGGTTCCTTTAAAAAATTATAAATCACTGTATTAAAAATAGTCGAACCTCAGTTGTCAATTGCATTACTTGTCGTATAAATCGGTTTTCGAATGAGGTGTTTGAAAAAAAAATGTCCTGGTTTTCGCACATTCTTTTGGTTGTCAACATAAAAGTTTTTGTGTGTACGGAACAGGACAAAGCAGCTCAGGTCATGTGCTCATGGAATGCGCACTGGACAATAGGTCGAGAGCATGGGCACAAATCAGTATAGCCACTAACTTGCGTGCTGTAAACATCTCTTGAGTTTTTGTTGTGCATCTTATGAACTTTTTTTGTTATTTTGCAATTTGGGTGCAATTTTTTTTTAATTGTGAAACAAGTCATTATGGGTCCAAAGAAGGATAAAGAGATGAAAGCAATAAGAAAAGCTGTAAAAAGCACTGTTGAGTTTAAAAAAAGAAATTATTAGAGTGCAGTATTTCAGTTAAATTTTCATTTAGTATTCATTTTTAGTTTCCCTGTGCTGTATAATTTTATAAATTGTTATGTAGTAGTTAGTACATCATTAATATATTATTATATTGTCATTTGGCCTAGGTAGTAGGTCGGTAGACAGGAACCGCTCAGGGAGGTACTACCATCTTGCCAAGTGAGTGTAAAATGGAAGCCTGTAATTGTTTTACATGATGGTAGGATTGCTGGTGTTTTTTTTCTGTCTTATAAACATGCAAGATTTCAGGTACGTCTTCCTACTTCTAGTTACACTTAGGTCACACTACACGCATTTTTTTTTTAACTTGTTGGTCATTTCCCACCGAGGCAGAGTGACCCAAAAAGAAAGAAAAAAAAACAAAAAGAAGGAAAGAACCCAAAAAGAAAGAAAAAACTTTCATCATCATTCAACACTTTCACCATCACTCATACATAATCACTGTCTTTGCAGAGGCGCTCAGATATGACAGTTTAGACATTCTTCCAAACTGCCAATATCTTAAACCCCTCCCATTTCCAGGACTCAATTCCGGCTAACCGGTTTTCCTGAATCCCTTCACAAAATATTACCCTTATAACACTCCAACAGCTCGTCAGGTCTCAAAAACCATTCGTCTCTATTCACTCCTATCTAACACGCTCATGCATGCTTGCTGGAAGTCCAAGCCTCTCACCGACAAAACCTCCTTTATCCCTTTTCGGGGACGACCCAACCCGCCTTCCTTCCTTCCCAAATAGATTTATACGTTCTCCAAGTCATTCTACTTTCTTCCATTCTCTCTCAATGACCAAACCACCTCAACAGCCCCTATTCAACCCTCTGACTAATACTTTTAGTAACTCCACACCTCCTAATTTCCACACTACGAATCCTCTGCATAATATTTACACCACACATTGCCCTAAGACAGGACATCTCCACTGCCTCTAGCTGCCTCCTCGCTGCAGCATTTACAACCCATGCCTCATCACCTTACTCTTTCTATACTCACTTTCAACTTTCTACCTTTACACACCCTCCCAAACTCGTCCAATAACCTTTGTAACTTTTCTTTAGAATCCCCCAAAAGCACAGTATCATCAACAAAAAGTAACTGTGTCAACTCCCATTTTGTATTTGATTCCCCATAATTTAATCACACCCTCTCCCTGACAACCTAGCATTTACTTCTTTTACAACCCTATCTATTAATATGTTTAACCCTTTCAGGGTCCAAGGCCATTTTTGGAAGGGGTGCACCAGTGTCCAAGAATTTAAAAAACAAAAAATTCTTATTTTTTCTTATGAAATGGTAGAGAATCTTTTTCTGAAGGTAATAAAACAAAAAGTACGAAATTTGATTGAAAATTGACGAAATTATGCTCTTGCGAATTTTGATGTGTCAGCGATATTTACTCATCGGCGATTTTGCCGACTTTGACTCCCATTTTAGGCCAATTACATTATTCCAGTCGACCAAATTCTTAGCTATTTCACTAGTATTACTTCTATTCTATCGACTGAGCACAAGAAATCACCCAGTCAACTGTTTCAATTACAAAATAAAGTGATTGGAAATTGGTAATTTAGCCAATTTAACTCAAAGTTCAAAATATTCCAATTTCAAAATAGGGTGCAGAATAAACAATGCAGGCATTCCTGGTACTAAACTAACATTTCCTCTGTTCATTAGTTACGTTTTCAGTCTTTACAAATGAATTCCATTTTGATTTTTTATTCACATAATGAATTTTTATTCAAACCAAAAAATGGAAGATTTACTGTTATGCAATAATGTAATAATTGTGCAAATAATATCACCACATTTGTGAACATATATTAGACCCACCAGCTGGCGAATATTAGACGTGAGAGGTCATTTATTTACTCTTGAACATCGGCAAAAATTTAACATTTCTGCTATTTTGAGCTCAAGTTTCAAGCCATTTCCATTTCTAAAACCAATCAAAATCATCTTTAAATCTGTAGTATATCTTCCATTCTATCAAATGAGACCAAGAAATCGCAAATACAACTATAAAAAGTATTCGAAAAAACACTGCAAAGTCGCTGTTTTAATAAAAAATTACGATTTCAGTTTTTTTCTTTCATTATGCACTGTGTGCTGCAGGATATGTTTTATGTGGTGCACATTTACCACATAGATGTATTCTCTCATATCTAGGCCCAAATTTACCGCTCACAGCTTATCTGAGTGAGCTGAGCTCATGACGTAAAACTACAGTTTGGACCCTGAACTCAAAGCTGTAGAACTACGGCACGGACCCTCAAACGGTTAACAACCATGGTGACATTACACACCCCTGTCTAAGACCTACTTTTAATAGAAGTAATCTCCCTCTCTCCTACACACCCTATCCTGAGCTTCACTAACCTCATAAAAACTCTTTACAGCATTTAGTAACTTACTACCTATTCCATACACTTGCAACATCTGCCACATTGCTCCTCTATCCACTATCATATGCCTTTTCTAAATCCATAAATGGAATGAAAACTTCCCTACCTTTATCTAAATACTGTTCACATATATGCTTCAATGTAAACACCTGATCTACACATCCCCTACCCATTCTAAAGCCTCCTTGCTCATCTGCAATCCTGCTCTGTCTTACCTCTAATTCTTTCAATAATAACCCTACCATACACTTTAGAGACATGTAAAGACATATATATACACACACCCCTCTGGGTTTTCTTCTATTTTCTTACTAGTCCTTGTTCTTGTTTATCTCCTCTTATCTCCATGGGGAAGTGGAACAGAATTCTTCCTTTAAGTCATGCGTGTCGTAAGAGGCGACTAAAATGCTGGGAACAAGGGGCTAGTAACCCCATCTCCTGTATACATCACTAAAGTTAAAAAGAAAAACTTTTGTTTTTCTTTTTTTCCCATCCTGCTTCGGTGGGATATGGCCGGTTTGATGAAAAAAAAAAAAATTGTTAATTGGGGTCTGAAATGGATTAATCCTAGTTGCATTATTCTTTATAGGAAAAATTGCTTTGGTTGTCATTGATTTTGGTTGTCAAATCAACATCTGGAACGAATTAAATTCGAAAACCGAAGTTCCACTGTAGCATGGTATGCTAAACATACCATGAATAAAGATCTTCATATACTGTACATTAAAAACTACAACTACTATATATATAAATAAAGTACAGTATACAAAAAGTTAAATTACAAATATCATATTCAAAACAAGAAGAATAAAGTAGTACTACAGTACACTATTAACCTTTTGTGTGTTTGTAAAATTGGCATGATGTATTGGAACCTTACGAATGAGCTTGGCCAAGGAATTCACTTGTTGACAACACACTTGCTCATACTGCTCCAATTCATCCCAGACCTGTGCTTCTGATGGGTGGGACACCATGATGTTTATGAATTCTGAAAACAGCACCTGAGAAGCAGCAATAAGAACAAATTACTTACTCATCTACTGTATATTATCTTTTAAATAGGAAATATGTTGGCAGACAGAAACCATCGAGGGAGGTACTACTGTCCTGTCATAAATGTGAAACAAAAGTCTATTAATCACTGTGCACTCTGGCTTCAGTGCATTGTTTCCTCTGGTAACTCTTTCTTGAGATGATCAAAAGCAGAATATTCTGAAGACATTTAAAATATCTTCCTGAGTTGAAGACTCCAAACAGGAACATCTGAATCATTACAAAAGGAGAGGCACATGCTTGTTTGGTTTTCATAAAAATGTCCATTTTGCCATTTGCTTGAAGAACCATGTGAAAACTGAGGTTTACCCTACTAAGTACTAATGAAATGAGCTCACTGTATAAAAAGAAATGTTAAAAAATGGGGAAAGAGAATTTATTACTAAGCAATGTGAGGAGGCAGAAAATGAAGGAAGGAAATGAAGCTTAAGCATAGTATAAAAAAAAAAAAAAAAAAAAAAAAAAAAAAAAAGCTTATCAACGAGTTTAATGGTAAGCATTTCACTATCAATAACTGAAGGGGTACACCCTTTTACTATCAATAACTTTAGTGGTAAGCAACTTCACTATTAATGAGTGAAGTTGATAGCCCTTTTGCTAACAATGACTGAAGGCATAAGCCATTGTATTCTCAATGAGAACTACATATGACAAGCAGTAAACCCTTCCAGTATCAATGAGTGAAGGGGTAAATCCTTTAACTTCCCCCATAGTTCTGTGTGTGACAAACCAGCAGGCTTACTCCCTATATTCAACAATATGTGATGTCACCAAGGTTCTTTAAAATATTTATAGACTAGATTTTATGAGAAGCGAGTGCTAGGGTGTTTGGGAGAGGTGTGGGAATAAATGTTAATGAGCTAATGAAGATTAATTGTCACAGTTGCTCTATGCCAATGACAGTTCTTTCAGTAAATTCTGGAGAAGTTGCAAAGGTTGACATGTTATTTGGAATGTGAGCAACGTAACATTTATGAAGGGTCAAAGAAACCAGATGTAAGTTCTAGAGGCGGGAAGTAGTGCCTACACTCTGATGAAGGGGTGGGGAAGTTGCAGTTTAGAGGATCATTTGAACAAAGATGTTTGTGCACTTCTGGCATGATAGCTATTGAATGAATGTCAATATTTTTGGGGGTCACCCTGCCTTGGTGGTGGGGATGGCTGATATAGTAAAAAAAAAAAAATCCTTTTTTAAAGTGTAAAGCATGTGTAAAAGAAAAAGTGTGATTGAAGAAACATTTTGACTTTGAGGTCAGATTGTGACAAGGTTGTTTTGTGCCACACTGTACTTTTATTATATGCTCTGAGCCACTGGGAATGATAGAAATCAAACTAGATACCTTGACAAAATGTTCAAAGGACCACTGATCACAACCTTTGCAGTGCTTCATTTGTGTGAAGTACCTGTGTTGCCCGAACTCCTGGGTCATCATCAGCAAGAAGAGCAGCACTTGTAACATCCAGTGTGGTGTCACCCAACATAGTAGCAGGTACTGGAGCAGTTACATCATCTACAATCATACAAGAGCTGGCTAATGCACTCAATCCTGAAATACAAATGCTTATATAAATACATACAAGTTTTATGTTAATTTTTTACATTGGCCATTTCCCACTAAATCATAAGTCTTCAGTATTTTGGAAGCCCTTTACTAGGGTATATCTCGGTCTGAGTGGTCAGAGTAGAAACTTTTATAGAAATTTGAAATAAGTGATCGAGTCTAAGTGCTATGCCTTTTATAGACTATGATTTAGAAAAGGGTTTAATGAAGAATGGTCCCCAAGGAAGAACTCTTGTTATTTGTGTCAGTGTGGCATTTTGACTTGTAAATGCCTGTGTCTGTAAATATATATTTTGACTCCTCGTGAAGGAGGCTAGAAACTCTATGTCTAGAGCAAGTTGTAAATATTTAATGTATTATGAATGATGTGACACTATGGTTAATGATATATGTTTTGCTCATTGTGATTAAAATATGAGAAGTTCTGTTTTAAAGATGGAATTTTTATTTCATAATAGAAATGTTAAGTGATTATTAATATGGTTAATAAAACAGGCAGAAACATAAAAGATTCCTTTTCTTCAATAAGTGAACCCTGTTTATGATGATCCTTAGACGAGATAATCCTCAACAGATATCTTGCCACAAGTGTGCAAAAAACATCACAATTTAAATGACATTCAGAGAGGATAGAGCAAAATAGAATGACTAGGAAGGGCATATAAATCTGTGGTGGAGGGAAGAAGGGGTAAGAGTCATCCCAGGAAGGGTTGGAGGGAGAGGGTAAAAGAGGTTGTGAGGGGCTAGGATATCCAACGGGTTTGTGTGAGTGTGTTAGATTGGAAAGAGTGGAGGTGAGTGGTTTTAATGATTTGACATGATGTTGGAGCATGAGCAAAGTAACATTATTGAAGGGATTCAGGGTAAACTGTTTAACCAGACTTGAGTCCTGGAAGTGGGAAGTACGGTGCCTGCATTCTGAAGGAGAGGTGAAGATGTTGCAGTTCAGAGGGGTCATCCGAGCTGTGATGTCGGCATACTTCTGGGAAGACAATGATTGAACGAATGATGGCAAGAGTCACTCTTCTTTATCAGATCACCTTACCTTGGTGAGAGATTGCTCGTGTTTCAAAAAAAATTATAGAAATATTTATATAATACTGTAGATAAACAGCAACATATAATGCATGCCATACTCTATAATCAAAGCAGTGAGGCAATGTAAAATCTCACCTAGATGTTTTAATTATTACCACTAAGGCTAGACCACCTTACACATTTTTTTATATCCCAAAATGCAACTGTTTAACCTTCTACTATATACAGATGACTTATTAAATTTCAATAGAAGCAAAAACAACCCTTGTAAAATTGCAGAGATGAATTTTTAGAGGTGCCTTTTGAGCCCCAAAGTTTTAATTGACAAAAGCCAATTCTGAACAGCAACAATAGCAGATATTGAAGTCAAAGGAAAAGTTCGAGAGAGCAGCAGATCATAGTAGTGTAGTCAAGGAAAAAGTATTTAGAATGAACCTGCTCATAGCACAGCCATTAGTTTGCATGATAATTTTGCCTACATTATCAATTTTCTTGTATGTATTTAAAAATACAAAACAAGAATGAAAGCTGTCACTAGTAGACACCATGGAAGAATTAGAATGTTTTTTTTTCAACAAACCGGCCATATCCCACTGAGGCAGGGTAGCCCAAAAGGAAAAACGAAAGTTTCTCCTTTTAAATTTAGTAATATATACAGGAGAAGGGGTTACTAGCCCCTTGCTCTTAGCATTTTAGTCGCCTCTTATGACACGCATGGCTTACAGATGAAGAATTCTGTTCCACTTCCCCATGGAGAAGAATTAGAAATCTTTCAACAAACTGGCCATTTCCCACCAAAGCAGGGTGGCCCAAAAAGAAAAACGAAAGTTTCTCTTTTTAACTTTAGTAATGTATACAGGAGAAGGGGTTACTAGCCCTTTGCTCCCAGCATTTTAGCCACCTCTTACGACACGCATGGCTTACAGAGGAAGAATTCTGTTCCACTTCCCCATGGAAAAGAATTAGAAATATGAAGTGCAAAAGGAAAAGGCTTTGACATAAAGGCCAGGACATAATAAACTTAAAAGAAAATATAGAGAACCTTTCAAGGTCACTAAATGCACTTTACTGAAAAGGTAGGAAACTGTTTAATGGGAAAATGCTTAAAAAACTCTGTGGGACTGGACAATGTTTCTAAGGGATAATATATTAAGAGAACTCAGTGAACTCTCATCCTCAGAATTTTACTAACTTGCCACAGAATCACTGACTTTTGCTCAGCATTATCTTTCAGCAGGATCTCTTTTTTATTTTTATCAGAAAAGTAGGCTGACGTAGAAAAGACTAGACTGATGTTTATTCTTTAATCACCTAGTAATAATGTAGTTCCATTCATTCATATCCATTTTTTATCTTAAATACTACTACTAAATATTACTAAAATTAATTGATACTAACCAATGTGCGAAGTGCGAGGAATCACAGGTGAAAAAGACGTGGGTAGTCCACTCAGAGTTCCGTCCATAATAGATGAAACATCCAAATCTGTGCCAAATGTTAAATGAGACAGAATTAAGTTATGTATTTTAGGGATATATGGATATCATCTGTGATTATGTAACAGAGAAAAACTTAGAATACAGCCAGCCTGAGAAGTATAATTATTGGTTACAAACAAAATATGGAGGGCTATGACTAGAAAGTTGCATAAAGAGGTAAATACAGTGGTCCCCGCCTAACGAACACCCCGGAAATTGTACAATTATGTAAGTACAGTGGTCCCTCGGTTTTCGTGCATCTCCAAACTCGAACATTTATGTAAGTGTATTTTCGTAAGTGCTGTTGCAAGTGTATTTTTGGGGGTCTGAAATAGACTAACCTACGTGACATTATTTCTTAAGGAAGTAAATTCGTTCGGTAATGGCACTTGAGCAGCATTCTGGAACAAATTTTCGGCGAAAACCGAGGGACCACTGTATAATATTGTAAGTTAGTTACCATTTTGTCCTAGGCACATGTCGATTAGACACTAGGCCTGTTGTATGTATGTGTGTGTGTGTGTGTGTGTGTGTAACGAAACACTTCAAAATGTTTTGGCCCCGCCGGGAATCGAACCCGGGCCCTCCGTAAGTGCTTGTGGAAGAGTATTTTTGGGGTCCGAAATAGACTAACCTACGTGACATTATTTCTTAAGGAAGTAAATTCGTTCAGTAACGGCATTTGAAGCAGGCTTCTGGAATGAATTTTGCTCGTTAGGCGGGGAACCAATGTAACTGTAATGTAAATTTCTTCTTCTTGCAAAAAAACTGGCTGTATCCCACTGAGGCAGGGTGGCCCAAAAAGAAAAACTAAAGTTTCCCTTTTTAAAATTAGTACGTAATATAAACAGGAGAAAGGGTTACTAGCCCCTTGCTCCTGGCATTTTAGTCGCCTCTTTATGACACTCATGGCTTATGGACAAAGAATTCTGTTCTGTTTTCCCATGGAGATAAGCAGAAATAAACAAGAATGAGAACTAGGAAGAAAAATAAGAGGAAAACCCAGAGGGATGTGTGTATATATATATGCTTGTACATGCATGTGTAGTGTGACCTAAGTGTATAAGTAGCAAGACGTACCTGAAACCTTGCATGTTTATAAGACAGAAAAAAAACACCAGCAATCCTACTATCATGTAAAACAAGTACAGGTTTCTGTTTCACACTCAACTGGTGGAATGGTAGTAACTCCCTGGGTGGTTGCGTCTACTAACCTACTACCCAGGATATCGAACACTCCAAACTCGCCCTTTTATATAAGTTTAAATTCGTTTGGTAACAGCACTTGAACAGCATTCTGGAATGAAGAATGTTCGAAACTCGGGGGTCCACTGTATATGTAGTATTTGAAATACTGTTGTAGCATGAATGTGAGACTTTGGGAATTAAAGCAGAGATATATAGTCTGAGGAGCATGTGCAGTCATATGGAACTAAAAATTATGTTATATATACTGACATGGAGTGTGAAATTCTGTGCCTCATAAGAGGAGAAAACTTTACAATGGTATGGTACAGGAGAAATAGAAAGAAAAGAAAGCTCAAAAGATGATAAACAGATACAGTGCATGAATGTGACAAAATGTTTGAAGCATATAAATAGTCATTCCTATTTACTGCCACTTCTCGTATATTTTTTATTTATTTTTTTAACACATCGGCTGTCTCCCACCAAGGTAGAATGACACGAAAAAGAAAAACTTTCATCACCATTCACTCCACCACTGTCTTGACAGAGGTGCGCTTACACTACAGTTATAAAACTGAAACCCTCCTTCAGAGTGCAGGCACTGTACTTCCCATCTCCAGGACTCAAGTCCGGCATGGTGGGAGACGGCTGATGTGTTAATTAAAAAAAAAAAAAAATATGAGAAGTGGCAATGAATAGGGCTGAATATAAATTTATTAAGAAAATGACTTGACATTCCAACTGTGACCATTCATGTGCAGAATTTTACAGTCATATTATTAATGTGCCTATGACTAGATTAATACGTTCTACAATTACAGCCAAGCCTGAGGCCTGGCTTTCCTGATAACTGGTTAATCAACCAGGCTATTGCTGCCTACTATGGTCTGAAGGCCTAGTTATCAGTGGTTGGATGAAATGGTATATTGCCACCAGTATGAAGACAAAGATCTGCAGAGCAAAACATTGTCCCAATAAAAGTCTGTTCTGCAACTCATGTCTTTGTGTAGCAGATCCAGTGCCTCTTGTAGAAACTTGTTTATTTTTCAGTTGAAAACTCCTACCTTTGTATCAATAACATTTCTTTTAGCAGTTTTCACCAGCCATACATATTAACAATATTCAGTACCACCTTCATGCAGAAAAAAAAATTATATGCATCTGTTAATGATTCCAGGAATCATTGCCTTGGCAGCCCAGTCACAGAACACGTTTCCTAACTTGGAAAGGATACATGTACAGTGGTCCCTCGGTTTTCGTGCATCTCCAAACTTGAGCATTTATGTAAGTGTATTTTCGTAAGTGCTGTTGCAATTGTATTTTTGGGGGTCTGAAATAGACTAACCTACTTGACATTATTTCTTACCGAAGTAAATTCGTTCGGTAATGGCACTTGAGCAGCATTCTGGAACGAATTTTCGGCGAAAACCGAGGGACCACTGTATATGTATTATACGGAAGCCTGTAGCTAATTGTTTTACATGATGGTAGGATTGCTGGTGTCTTTTTCTGTCTCATAAACATGCAAGGTTTCAGGTATGTCTTGCTACTTCTACTTACACTTAGGTCACACTACACATGCATGTACAAGCATATATGTATACAGTGGACCCCCAGTGTTCGTAATGCTCCAAACTCGAACAATTATGTAAGTGTATTTTTGTAAGTGCTTTTGTAAGTGTATTTTTGGGGGTCTAAAATGACTAATCTAATTTACATTATTCCTTATGGGAACAAATTCGTTTGGTAACGGCACTTGAACAGCATTCTGGAACGAATTAATTACGAAAACCGGGGGTCCACTGTATACGTATATGTATACACACCCCTCTGGGTTTTCTTCTATTTTTCTTACTAGTTCTTGTCCTTGTTTATTTCCTCTTATCTCCATGGGAAAGTGGAACAGAATTCTTCCCCCATAAGCCATGCGTGTCGTAAGAGGCGACTAAAATGCCGGGAGCAAGAGGATATTAACCCCTTCTCCTGTATATACAGTGGACCCCCGAGTTTCGTAAAAACTTCACTCCTGAAGTCTGCTCAAGCACCATTACCGAACGAATTTACTCCCTTAAGGAAAAATGTCACGTAGGTTAGTCTATTTCAGACCCCCAAAAATACACTTCCACAAGCACTTACACTATTATACTTACATAATTGTACGATTTCCGGGGTTTACGAAACTCGGGGGTCCACTGTATTACTAAAGTTAAAAAGGGAAACTTTCATTTTTCTTTTTGGGCCACCCTGCTTAGGTGGGATACGGCCAGTTTGTTGAAAGAAGAAGAAGAGAATATGTATAGGAATAAGAACTATAGAACAGTATTAACCCTTAAACTGTCCAAACATAGATCTACGTTTGTACCGCTAGCGCTCCAAACGTAGATCTACGTTTTATTTTTCCTGCCTCCAAATTTGGCATGATTGGCCTGAGATGCCTGGTCAGTATAGAATGGGTCTTAACACTCGGTGTGCGCAGTATTAAAAAAATCTGGGACCACTTAGTACCTTGTGGGAGCACCAGTTCAATTGAGCACCAGTTAGAGCAAATAGCATGGCAAACACCAGGGATTCACTGATGTCATGTCGAATGAACAAGTGCAGGTAAGATCCCAATGGGATGAGCGGGGAAGATGGGACAGACGAAGAATAGTGTTGGAGAGGAGTGTTCTTAGTCGTAGAAATAGAGCCAGGGCTTAACCCAGCAACTAAGGCGATCATGTGACAGACTTGAGAACAGGAATAGCAGGCTCAGTTGCGTTGGTCTTGTAGCAGTAGGTTTGTAGCAAGACGAGGCAGGCAGGGAAGAACATAAGAGGGTAGCATACTGGTGGTGTTGTTTGACGTAATTAGGGTGGCAGGTTTGTAGGAGATCCATTCTCAAATCTCTTGAAGTTGCTTCTAGAGAGGTGTTAAAGATTTGTCTTGTTTCCAAAGGTAAAACGAAGAGGCTTGAGGAATTCCAGAACTTGGGTGAGTGAAGTGATGAGAGTGTTCGCAGGAGAACTTGACAGTTCCTGCACCGAGGGCTTTGTAGAGTTCAGTGCAGGTCATGGAGTCGACATTTAATGGGGCAGTGTAAAATGTAAGATTGTCCCAAGTTGGTGTCGTCGATATCTTCTTCTTCAGACATGTATTCATTTGAAGAGTCTGTCTTGGTACTAGCAGGTGACTGAGGGTCATGTCGTATTAACACTCCCCTTTTAAGAGGAAAGTGATGGATGTGGCCACAAGTGGTCAAGGAAATATAAAAAATCTCAATAATAACCCATGTATAACATTTGTGCAACATCCTTTCATTTTTGATACCACTGGTAGTGTCATCCTTCCAGAATGTCCTATAACCTATGCCCTAAGTAAACAGAAACGATTCTGGAACTTGTGTAATATGTATTCGGCCAGTTGGCCAGCAACACTTCTGCAAGCGGCAGGACTCGATGTTTCCGTCACGTGAGCATCCAGCACCAACTTCACGGTCTTATATCTCAGTAAGTACTAGTCCTAAAATTTTTTTTTTGGTCTTATAACACACAGAAAATTGCCCTCTTTGGAGCGCTGGGCAAGTGAACGTAGATCTATGTTTGAACAGTTTAAGGGTTAAGAAACATAGTAAAGTACGTAAATACTGTATTAATATAATGGAAATGTAAGTAAAAGTTTTTAAAACTCACCTCTAGTTGTAAGCATTCGCCTTACAGTGCGTGGTGTCCTCATAACACCGCCCCCAGGGGAGCCCAGAGCAGCATCCAGCCGAGCCAGAGAGTCCTCCAGCAGGGATTTCTTATTTCCAACCATGACTAAACTTGTTTAACTGACACAACTGCAAAGCTACAAAAATTACTTTATTTTACACAAATAAATATGTGACTACAAAACTATTCAAGTGCAACCAGTAAACATTAAATTGATATCTCACTGTAGTTCGAAAAAAGGAAAAAAATTGTCCTGTTATTTGGCAGCAACACAGTGATAGAGAGTATGATATGAAAGAATAGCAAAGTTATGGCTACTGTATATTCTCACCAGCATCTAAAATCACAAGCCAGATAAAGTATATCAAGAATACATCATCCAGTCTTGTAATAAGCATATTCCAATCACAACTGACTCATACAGTAATTACTTAACAGGTCTTCGAGTAGCCACTGCACCGACTATTTAAATGGGTTATAAAAATCAATCTGCTTATTGGAGTAAGCCCATGTTTGCCCTGACCAAATGAAGCAGCCACAGCAATCCAATAACTACAATAAGAAAAAGTATTGATGATTATTTGCACTTTATAAATGAAAATAATATACGTAGAAATTTATGCTCACTGAACACTTAAGAAGATACCTGAGAATGCTTCTATGCTACTTAAAAAAAAAGCAAGTTAGAATACATTACCACCACAATCACCTCCCAACCATCAAAGACGTATTAGGTCTAAGAGGGTTAACACCAGCCTCAAGAAGAATGCAGGCGTCAATGTCATTTTTTGTAGTAGTCATGATAAAGTACAGTATATGTGAGACAGCTAGGGATTTCTCTGCACATATAAATACATATGTGCTTGCCACACTAATAACAACACAACACTGGTGTTGTACATCCTAACAATGCTTCACAGCACATGGACTGGGATAGAGCAAGAATAATTATCTGAGAAAAAGACAGGAATAGAAGAATATACTTTGAATCTCCTCTCAATTATACTACAGGATTAGTACCAAACTTGCACATGAAAATCACTCCCTATGAAAGCAAAAGACTCGGCAGGAGATGCAACATTCCCCCAATGAAACATACACAAATAACCCGCACATAGAAGAGAGGAGCTTACGACGACGTTTCGGTCCGACTTGGACCATTTACAAAGTCACACTAACAAAAAGAAGAGAAGGAGGGAGTATATATATATAGGCCAGCAGACAGGGGCAGGAACAAGAAAGTGGTGGAGTAATAGTGGTAGTAGTAGTAGTAATGGAGTCAGTCAATTCTAGGAAAGAGGAGCCCTGCAAGGTAGCTAGCAGCCCACATAGGGTAGGGACAAGAACACAGAGGGGGAGAAAAATAAATAAAAAATGAAAAGCAGGGGTGGCACAAGTACACTGAGAGACAACACAATAAGTGTCCGGGGCCCAAGACTGTTCAACTGCCTCCCAGCATACATAAGAGGGATTACCAATAGACCCCTGGCTGTCTTCAAGAAGGCACTGGACAGGCACCTAAAGTCAGTACCTGACCAACCGGGCTGTGGTTCGTACGTCTGTTTGCGTGCAGCCAGCAGTAACAGCCTGGTTGATCAGTCCCTGATCCACCTGGTCTCAGACTGAGCTGCGTGGGCATTGACCCCCGAAACCCTCTCCAGGTAAACAGACACCATCACTCAGAACCAGGGAAATTTCCGGTTTTTGGAACCCCTGGCTCACATGCTCATTAGCCCACACTGCCCTCCTGACCTGACAGTCACACCTCATGACTCCTCACCTGCTTTCTCAATTATGTACCTATGGTTACCATGTATTCTCTAGTCTTGAAAAAGCTTTGACTTGATATGAATTACATTAATTTAATTTATTACTTCTTTTCTATAAAAATCATTCTTATTTAAGTATTCATTTTTTATTTAAAACTGATTTAAGATACAGTGGAACCCGTGATTAATACGTTTGAAAAAAATCTGACAATAAACCGAATCGTACGAAAATGGAAGCAATATTTCCCATACAAAATAATGTAAATCCAATTACGTACATACATACTCCATTCCAGAAACCCAAAAATATTAACAAAAAATACATTTTATAGAGAATAACTATAGTTTTACATACAAACTAGGGCATATGAAAACCGAGGTTCCACTGTATTTTCATGGCGCTGGGAGAAAATTTCTGGCCTTTATTTTCACTGTAGGAAAAAAAATCACGTATGGGAGAAATGAGGTATAAAAGTATACCTGGAGAGGGTTTCGGGGGTCAACGCTCCCACAGCTTGGTCTGAGACCAGATCTCGTGGTGGATCAGGGTCTGATCAACCAGGCTGTATTTATTGTATTTATGTGAAGTGGTAAACCTGTACGAGTTATTAAGCACTAGGAGTTATGGAGGCTCGATCCTCCATCAATCGCACAATAAACACATTACTCTCACAGCCAGGTATCACCTTCTTTAAGAAAAGAAACATTTGTTACAGTTGTATTATTTTTGTAGAAAGTGGTAAACCTAGATAATATTGTTAAACACAAAGAAAGCCCCTAGTATGCATGAGCAATTTGACCAGACTTATCCTAATGCTTACAGAGTATTTAAGATTTGACATAGGTTATTGAGAGGTAAATTTTAATTATGTATTATTGCAAAAGAGATGGGTTATTTAAGTTTGCATTTAATGAAATAACTTACTGTTAGGCATGTAATTGCAATGGATAATTGTTGTATACATACACTGGTGACAAATTATGTAGAATAACTTAATTAAAAAAAAATATCAACGAGTGGCTTATTCCCTTTCTAAAACTAATCTAATTTGTGAGCTATGAAGTTAGATGAAGATAGCTCAAACCATAAAAAAATTCAGTGTACCAAAAAACTACATTACCGAATTACAAATATAAGAAATTGAGAAGGAAGTGCTAAACACGTGGGGGTCATACAACCCCTAAGTAATGGCAGGTAATCAGTTTTGATTCAAAGGGAAGACTATTCAAAATCCACTGACTAAGAGCCTTTGACTATTTCCTTTAGAGGAATACAGTTCTGAAAATCAAAATGAAAATGTTTAATTTTCAAAACATTGTACGTTACAAAAACATATCATACTCACTTCAGGGCACTTTTACTATACCTTAATTACTCCACTCGCCTTGTAAGTGTGTAGGAAAGCTATGATGTACTTAAGTAGTGTAATACACTAGTACTGCAGGTAGAAATGAAAAATTTTAAACCACGAAGCAAAAGTTGTTGTTGCCGTTGTTAAAGACTACTAAAACTTACACCTCAGTCTTCTTCTTCTTCTTCGTTGGGGTTTTATAGGGCCACTGACAGCATACGCCGTAATTACACCTCAGTCAGTATTGTCCAAGTCTAAGTGAGAATAATAATAAGTGGAATAATAATAGTTCTAACAAAGTTTACCACGGAAAGAGAAGTGGGAATAGTAAGTTCTCAATTAGGTTGAGATCCCTCTTACCTAAACCTCAGGTTCTCTACACATATGCTGCTATGTATGATAATTTATGTAACTGTATATACCTGAATACTTAATCCACCTGAGTCAAGACAACAACAGGCTTCATGTTAATCCTAGGAGTTGATGTATGGGGCCCAGCAACAGTAAGTTTATTCAGGTATACACAAATACAGTTACATAGATTATCATACATAGCAGCATATGTGTAGAGAACCTAGGATAACCCAAAAAAGTCAGACAGAGTGACTTATTTCCATTTACATAGCAGCATATGTGTAGAGAACCTAGGATAACCTAAAAATCAGACAAAGTGACTTATTTCCATTGGGCAGTTAATGATGAGAAGAAACACCCCAGAGGACGAAAAGAGGAAAAAATCGACACTAGAATAATAATAATAATTTTTTATTTATTACAAGTACATGTACAAGGTATATAGGTCTTGCTGACATCAATGACATACTACTATATAGAAAGCCCCTTGTTAAGCAGAGCATTTCGGGCAAATTAGGTCAGTTTTGTCCCAGGATGCGACCCACACCAGGTACCCATTTTACTGATGGGTGAACACAGACAACCGGTGTAAGGAAACACGTCCAATGTTTCCTCCCCTTCGCCGGGAATCGAACCCGGACCCTCACCGTGTGAAGCCAGAACTTTTGCCACCAGGCAAGTAAGTTTTATTCAGGTATACACAAATACAGTTACATAGCAGCCTAAACTCTTTCACTGAACTAAATTTTTAATAATAATATATTTATTTCTACAAGTACATGTACAAGGTATACAGACAAATTAGGTCATTTTTGTCCCAGGATGCGACCCACACCAGTCGACAAACACTCAAATGCCCATTTTACTGATGGGTTAACATGGACAGTAGGTGCCTTAAGGAAACACGTCCTAATGTTTCTTGCCGTACCGGGGAATTGAATCCCGGAAATCAGTGCGTGGGCTGAGTGCGCTAGCGATCGAGCTACGGGCTTTAGGTAATGGGGTCCATCTGACCTAATTTTAAAAATTTGCACCCTATTTTTTTTTGCAGAAAGCCTGTTTCACCTCCATTAACCTCTCAGCTTTGGGAAAAATCGTCACAAGACTTTTGGGAGCAGGGCTAATCCGCCCTATACTGTCGTAGCCCCTAAAAGAATGATAATGGTTGATGGTGATAGTAATAATATCTATTTCTACAAGTACATGTACAATGTATACAGGCCTAGCTGACATCAATGACATACTATATAGAAAGCCGCTCGTTATGCAGAGCATTTCAGGCAAATTAGGTCAGTTTTGTCCCAGGATGCGACCCACACCAGTCGACACACCCAGGTACCCATTTTACTGATGTCCCCTCAAGGGAGATTCCTTGGCGCTGGTGATGGGCTCTTGATCTAGGGAACTAAACTGTGCTCCAGTTTCCCTGAATTGAGACTGAATGCCTTCCATCCCCTCCCCCCAACAGACGCCGAATAATCCCTACGGGTTTAGCGCTCCCACTTGATAACTGATGGGTGCGCATTGGACAGTTGGTATCTTAAGGAAATACGTCTTAATGTTTCCACCCGTACCGGGGATCGAACCACGGACTTCAAAACAAGGCAGGAGATATAAATAACTTACCACCTTTTATGTACAAAAAAAGCTTCTCAAGTACCGTCACCAATTATTGCAACACTCTTTAACAAATCCATTGAATCCTCCACCTTCCCATCAATTCTCAAAATAGCGAGGGTCACCCCGATCTACAAAGGAGGAGATCAAGCAGACTTGAATAACTGTAGACCAATATCTAACATACCTCTGCTCTCTGTAATCTTTTGACTACCGCCCACAGGATGGGTATGGGGTGCATAATAAAGATATCAAACTAAAAACTAACTCTCTGAAATCTTCGAAAATTTAATTCATAGGCAGATCTATTCCTATCTCGTTTCACACAACATACTCAACCCCTGTCAGTTTGGATTCAGGACTAATAAAAGCACAAATGATGCTATTATACACATGCTAGAACTCATATACACAGCTCTCGAGAAGAAAGAAGTCCCGCTGGGAATCTTCATTGATTTACGTAAAGCTTTTGATACAGTCGACCATGATTTGCTGAACATTAAATTAGCACACTATGGTATAAGAGGGCACTCCCTCAACTACCTAAAGTCATACCTTAGTAACAGAAGCCAATATGTGTACACAAATGGAGCTAACTCTTCCATACAACCAATAACAGTCGGGGTCCCACAAGGAAGCGTCCTTGGCCCACTCATCTTTCTCATCTAAAAGATAAGATTTCTTCGGATTTTTAAACCCGGAGGGTTAGTCACCTCAGTGCGTCATCGAGGACTGTCTGTCTTATTTCCATTGGGGTCCTCAATCTTGTCCCCCAGGATGCGACCCACACCAGTCGACTAACACCCAGGTACCTATTTGCTGCTAGGTGAACATGACAACAGGTGTAAGGAAACACATACTGGACAACAATGTTAATGCTGAATTTCAGAAAATATCTACCTGGATGATGACTAATAAGCTTACTCTCAATACTTACAAAACCTATTTCATTCAATTTGGAAACAGAGCTACAAATGTTCCACTTAACATAACGCTAAACGGTTCACCAATCACGAGACTCAAGAGGGAAAATTCCTAGGAATCCACCTTGACAGTAGCCTCAAATTCAAGACACACAAAAATTCAAATTCAAATTTCTATTTCCTTGCAAGTTTACATTGAGATTATATAATTACAATAATGAGTTGCAGTGCAAAGAACCACTATCCTGCCATGGCATTATGGGGAGACTAAATTTAATGGCTTAAAGACTATTTAATACTACTAGAGAAATTGAGCATAGTTTGATTGTATATCTGTTTTTAATTATAGCAGACAGCAAGTTTACTGAAATTAACAATCTGGGGATATAACATTGGGACAAGTTGAAAGTATTTTGCAAGTTGTTTATATCAATAGTAAATAATTAAATTATATTATTTGGTAAAGTCAAGTATTGAGTACAGATTGAGTTTTTAGTTTAGGGCGAGTAAACTAAATCTCTTAGTAGGCATACTATCAAAGATACGGTACTATGTTTCACAATCAGCTCTCCTTGCACTGTATCATTCACTCATCTACCCTTATCTCACCTATGGAATCTGTGCATGGGAATCAACAACATTCAATCACATAAGACCACTAATAACCCAGCAAAAGGCTGCAATCAGAATGATAACAAATTCCCACTCCAGACAGCATATTCCTCCAATATTCAAAAGTCTAAAACTACTCACCGTAAAGAACATCCATACTTATTCTTGTGCCTACTACATACATAGAACACTACACTCAAACATAAACCCTCCACTCAAACTTCTCCTCACCAACCTTAACAGGACACACGACCATAACACAAAAGACAGATCCCTTTTTGTAAAAACTCTATGCATATAAAGGGCCCAAAATTTGGAATTCATTACCAGTAAATACTAAAGTAACCCGTCTGAGCATTAATTTAAGACTTTTCAAAAACCACCCACTCACCCTAAACTAAATACTCAATACTTAACTTTACCAAAAAATCTCCCAATTACCTAAATCTTAAAACTTCAAAATTAGATGTTCATACATTACTTAATACTACATGGTAGTATTAATACCTGCCTTACACCCAATTGTAGCATTCCCATACTGTAAACTACTTTCATTATTATTATAATCAAATAGAAGCGCTAAACCACAGGGGTTATACAGCGTAAACTACTTTCAACAACTCAAAATTTTATATTCCCATAATATAATTTAAATATTTACTATTCATATATAAAACAACTTTCTAAATACTTTCAACTTGTCCCAATGTATTATTATAATCAAATAGAAGCGCTAAATCACAGGGTTGTCCCAATGTAATATCCCCAGATTGTAATTTGATTAAACTTACTGTCTGCTATAAATAAAAATAGATGTACAACTTAAACAAACTATGATAAATTTCTCTATTATTAAGTAGTCTGTAAGCCATTAAATTTAGTCTGCCCATAATGCCATGGCATGATAGTGGCTCTCTTGCACTGCAACTCATTATTGTAATTACATAATCTCAATGTAAACTTGCAATGAAATAAAAATTTGTATTTGTAATGTGTGAGCTGAGTGCGCTACCAATCAAGCTACGGGACACCGCAACATCTCTTCGTAATTACTTATTTGTAGATACAAGAGCAGAACTAGATTTGTGGTGTCCTATCTTCATTAAAATATTCATCACATAGTTTATTCTTTTTTATTTTAGTGGTTAATAAGTACAATTTAGTTATGTATCGGATATCCGCAGCCGTGGTACATCTGCACAATTTCTTACATCCGCATCCGCATTTTACTGTAAACAGATATCCGCATCCGAATCCGCACAATTTCTTACATCCTCATCCACATCCGCATCCATGGATATCTAAATTTTCACATCCGATACATCTCTAGTACAATTATAACTATTAACAGTTCCATTTTTCTTAATTTATATCTATAGCCTTTATCCCTTCTTGATCTTTTTATAGCCTTATGTTATATAAGGTCCCCTGTACATTATAATCATAACTAAGCGCTAAACACAATGGTCATACAGCACTTCAGGGTAGTGTGTGCTAAAGGTTTAATTAATTATGCTTGATCCAAGACCAGCGAGGTTGAAGAGTTAGTATGGACAGTGAGGAATGCTAAATAGTATAATCAAAGTCGGTGTAATAAAGCTGTTTCTGTCAAAGTCAATGAGGAAATGTCAAAAGTGGAGCCGTCAGTGAGGGAAGATATTGTATACAAAGAACTAGTGTACGAGGTGAATTAATTTTTTTTATAGCCTGCAAAGCACTAAAGGAGTCAAACTACCACAAATGTTGATTATTATAATCAAATAGAAGCGCTAAACCCACAAATGTTGAGGTAGGCCTAGATGCAATACATATAATCATGATGAGAATAGCAGAGTTCAGCCGTGAAAATGCCAGCAGTCTAATACAACACTGTCCGGGAACACTGCTGCAAACCCAACAGTCAGAGGATTTAGAATCAGTGTAAATTGCAACGGCACAAGAATAATTATTAAAACTAATTA